>LOEQ01007332.1:15370-38182 GCA_001685075.1 Bramus lutescens | reverse complement strand
GTCCAGCACTCATCTGCCCTGCCCTTGAATTCTTCCATGTGCTTATATTGATGCTTCTAGAATCTCCCTTTCAGCCTTATCCCCCTTCCTAAGGTCCATATTTAACATTTTTTCCTGCCTTCTAGTCTGCCAGGGGTCTGATTCTGCTTTATGGCTCTTGGCTTGTAAAAGTTGATGAAATATGAGAAATGGGCCTCCTCCTCCTTCTGTGTGCTAGATTCCTACAGCAGTACACCCAACCATGCAACTGCCCACGATTAGTCCAACCTAGTATTGGCTCTCTGAAACAAAGGTCAGGAGAACAGCTACAAACACTGTAGTTTCTTAAGGTTAGATACAATGCCTAAGTGGCAGATCCTGATGTGGGAGTCCCCTCTGTGTGCTGTGATTACCGTTAATGAATAAAGAAACTGCTTTGGACCTAGAGCAAGGCAGAACTTAGGTAGGCAGGGAAAGTTAGGCTTAATGCTGGGAAAAAGAAGGATGGAGTCAGAGAGATGCTATGGAGTCGCTGCCAGAGAAAGAAGTGGTGAAACTTTGCCGTTAAGCCACTACCACATGGTGATACACAGATTCATAGAAATGTGTTAAATTAATATGTAAGAGTTACCCAATAAGAAGCTAGAGCTAATAGCTAACAGTGATTTAATTAATACAGTTTCTATGTGATTATTTTGTGTCTAAGCTAGCCAGGTAGCTGGGAACAAACAAGTGGGTCAACCAACAAGATCCATCTCCAGTCAGAGTTGTGCCAAACTGTCTATGCCCTCCAGGACTCAAAGACGCCATGTGTCTCAAGTCATATTCCACCAGTGACAGTAGCTGAGCAGAATGTCCTAAGCAACAAAACTGGGTCAAAACAAAACCTCAAACCTTTTGAAGAAGATCTAGAAACACCTGGAAACCCATGTTTTTTATTTACTTACTTACTTGTGATAAATAATAGATGGGGAAGTTAGGGTTCTCATCTGAGTTGTAGGAAGTAACTGGTCCAAGGTTTTAGAGGCAGTGATGACCTAGATGACAGTGCCTGGACATCCAGCGACCCTGTTCCTAGATCTCTCTGGAGGATCCTGGGAATATTTGTTTCTTGATGGTTCCTGAACCATGGTGGTAAATGATGCTATTGATGGCAATCTATCAATATGTCATGTTAAAGCCAATCCAGTGCAATGGAGGTGACACCAGTGGCAGCGTGAGCTACTTCCAACCGGCCTGTGCCAAGATCCTTTCTCCTCCAATCTCATTCTGCTTCCTCCCACTCAAGGTTCTGGTGCCAAATACTGAAGCAGAGAAAGATTTCTCTGCACTGTCATGGAGCTCCCATCCAAGTGGAGGCTGCTGTAGGTAGACTTGGCACTTGTGAAGTTCTCATGAAAACAAAAGTGTCTGTCTGTTTTATTGTTTAGTCAGGAAGATAGAAATCTCAAATGACTCACTATGAGTAATGAAGAAATGTACAAACTCCTTGACAACAGGCTGATCATTCTGCAATTTGTCCACTGCATACATGGGCATGAGCTAAGCAAACAGCACAGAAATGAGTGGAGGATAAAATTCTTCATCTCTTGTCAACTTTTAATATTTTTAACAAAGGATTTTTTCCCTGTGATGACTGATATTTTCTAATATGTCAGATGACTTCCCAGTTTGAGTTCTGTGACAGCCTTACCACCCATGAAATCCCCATTCTCCTCCAAATCAATATAGCTGGCCATCTTGATAGAACTACAAAAGCCTCATTTGGTATTCTCTGTACCATAAAAACATTGTATGTTTTGGGGCACAACTGCCAATATGTCCCAACGTCAGATGTGAGATAAAACAATAGCAAGGCCTACACAAAACACTCCTTTATCTTGTTTTTTCCATAAAAACTTTCCAGTCAAGTCTAGAATTCCATTTGACTTGGACTTAAGAGCAATGATTAATGAGTGGGACCTCATAAAACTAAAAAGCTTCTGAACATCTAAAGAAACCATCAGAGTCGGGTGGTGGTGGTGCACACTTTTAATCCCAGCACTCAGGAGACAGAGGCAGATGAATCTCTGTGAGTTCAAGGTCAGCCTGGTCTACAGAGTGAGTTCCAGGACAGGCTACAAAGCTACGCAGAGAAACCCTGTCTTGAAAAGCCAAAAAAGAAAAGAAAAAAGAAACAGTAATTGAGTAAATAGGAAGCCCACAGAATGAGAGGTAACCCCTGCAGTCATATATATGACAGATGATTAATATCAAGAATATATAAAGAACTCAAAAAACAAGGAGAAAAAAAATAATTATCTGTTCAAAAAGTATTCTAAATATCTGAACAGAGTTCTAATAAGAATTTTAAAAAAGTGGTGATAAACTATCTCAAAAATCTAACAGCCAAATCTGTCCTGAATGCCTCCTCCTTGAGGATTAGTTTCCAAGGTGCTGTTCAAGCTTCTAAGGAAAGGAACCAACAGTCCTACCCAATTGTGATGCCTATGAACCACAACAACCCACACAGCACAATAACTCTAAGGGTGTCACAGTGGTTCTCATATCTTGGCAGTAACCAAAAACTCTTTAATTAGACTTAAAGTTTATTTAACCTGAGGAAGATTATGCCAGGTACTGGAAACCTAGCCAAGCCAGGGCAAGTGAGGTCGTGGTCTTAGAGGAGAAGCTGCTACTGTCACTTTACTAAACTAGCATAATTCCTAAATCAGCATCCTAAATACCTCTCCTTAAACCCACAGATAAGTACAGTTCTCTGGCATCACCAAAGAATCATCTCTTTGCAAAAGAAGGCATGTATTACAGAAAGCACAGTCAATAAAAATAAAAGAAAAAATGATTGCGAGATGACAGCCCCACCTGATAAATCTGCAATACAACCCTTAAACACCTAAGGCTCAAAGCACATTGTGGAAGAGGGAGCAAAAAGATTATAAGAGTCAAAGGAACTGAAAATCTGTTGTAAGATTAGAAGTGATAGGGAAGTTTCACCCACTATAATGCTCCAGCAGTATGGCTGCCTAAACAAGACTTGAACAAGTATAACAGCAATATACACGCTAACATGGAAGGGGAAGATCTCATAGGGCTCCACTCCTAAACAAAGAACTATAAGCAACTAAGAAATGCTGAGAATGGCAGAAATAGTCTTCCCCAAAGATGAGCCCCTAATTGGTTATCTAATGGTCAGCCCTGAAATCATATATATACAAGTACACTAAACGTAATGAACAAGGTGTGCGTGTGTGTGCGTGTGTGTGTGACAGTAACAAAGGAAAAGAGGCCATGAATTTGAGAGGGAGTCAGGGATAGATAAATACATGAGAGGGACAAGAGGGAAGAAAGGGAAGGAGTAAATTCTTACAATTATATTTTAATTAAAAGTAGCCAAACCAACAAAGGGGGATGCCAAAATATAAAATTACCACGTTAATTCCTGCCCCTTCTTTCTTTAAAGCATGGGAAGAGAGTGTGTGCCAGTAATGGTTGAGTAATTTCAAACATTTTCTTACTTCTCGGAAAATTATTCATTTTTAGCAAAAACTTCGTATTCTCAAAATATAATTACTAGCTCTTACAAACCAATTTGCATCCATAAAGAAAGACATGTCTCCTACTCCCAGCTCCCCATAGCATTACTGTGTCAATCAAGGGGGTAAAGAGCTAAGCAGTGATTGTGGTCATAACCCAGAAATCAGGCCAACAAAAAGAAACCCTGAAATTTAATCACAATATATAAAATGTTTCTCCCTGCATACCTTAGAGAAAATTTGGCCAGACTTAAACTTCAGACTAAAATCCTATGACCTCCATTTCTATCACTTCACAGAGCCTTTTTCTTCAACAACAACAACAAAGTTTTTCCTCAACAAGATATCAAACCACATGCTGTTACACAAGAAAAACAAGCAAGTATTATAACCAAACTTTGAATATGACACATAATTATCACATTAGAGAATTTTAAATAACTCTGATTAATTTCCTTAGCATTCTACTGGTAAAGGGAAACAGCCTTCGAGAACAGATGGGCCTAGGTAAGGATGCTGTGTTGTTGTTGTAGTGTAGTCTGCTAGCATGTTGTTCTTATTTTTTAATTTTTTATTTATTTTTAACATGTGGTTCTTATAAAAATATACTGTGTGATATGCTAAAAAATATATTGAGAGATTAAAGAGAAAAGAATAGATAACAGGAGACTCTTGAGGTCAAAGCCAGCCTGGACTACATGGCAAGACTATCTCAAACAACAACTGCAAGCCACAAACAGAAGAAGAGATAGAAAATACGAACTAAGAAAGAACTAAGAGCAAACCATAGGAGAAAAACAAATCAAAACTATGTTAAAATCCCATCTCACTCTAGATGAACTATCATCAAGTAAACAGACAATAGCAATTATTGGAAAGGGTAGAGATGGGGAACTTATTCACTACTAGTGTGAGTGTAAATCAGTTTCTTCAATTGTTGAAACATAGAACTTCCCTATAATGAATCCATACCATCTATGTATATATCCCCCAAAGAACTGAAACTAGTATATAATGGAGATGCCTGTACACCCATGCTTACGGTAGCACTGTTCACAAATAGATGAGATATGAAATGGGACTAGGTACATATCAAGAGAAGAACGGATAAGGAAAAAGCTGCATATGTATATAATGTAGTTTGATTCTGTCATAAAGAAGAACCAAGTTACATCACTTTCAGAAAATGAATGGATTTGAAATTATTACATTTAAGTGAAATAAGCCCATCCTGCATAAATATGTATCATGGTTTTTGGTTTCTGGTTTTTCCCTTTAGGTGAAAGCTAGGAAGGAGAGGGCAGGGCATCAGGCTAAAAGAGTAGCTAGAGATGTGGGAAGAGAAAGAGAAAACAGGGAGAGCAGATAAAGAATAAAACTGGAAGAAGAATAAAAGTGGAAGGGTTTAGGCTGTAACACTGTGTAATGTACAACCTAGAAAGAGTAAAATGAGGCATGAGTATGATCAAATTGCATTATATGCATATGTTGGGGGAGGAGGCTGCTTGTTCGTTCCCGGCTTCCCAGACCCAAAATCATCACACAGAATCTGCATTATTTAAATCACTGCTTGGCCAATCACTTAAGCATACTGCCACCTAGCTCTTATATCTTTGGTTAACCCATTTCTATTAATCTGTGGCTTACTCGCAAGATTCCATCCAGGGTCTGTCTCCAGTGGGGCTACATGGCTTCTGTCTGACTTCGCCTTCCTCCTCCCACAATTCTGTTCAGTCTTCTACAGCTAGCTCTACTCTGCCCTATCACAGTCCAAAGCAGCTTCTTTGTTCATTAATCATTAAAAACAACCCATATACAGAAGGACTTCCCACATCATGCATGTATGGAAATGTCATAGTCACTTCCTTTACTCTGTACAATTAATATGTGCTAAGAGGCAAGAACATCCCAGAAATATAGACACTTCAGTAAATGTAACAGAGAAGCAATTAGAATTTAACGTGAGTAGGGAGGTGAGGGAAGAAAGAAATCAAGCATGTAAAGAATTAGTGGGCAATAACACCCCTAAATTAGTGGCAGACAAAAAAAAACCCCTACAAATCCAAGAAGCTCGAAGAACACAAACCAGAATAAATGCCAAAGCAATAAACAAATGTACAACTAATGTTCCTAGGCACGTCATTTTCAGACTACACAAAAACCAAAGACAACAAAAAAATGTTGAAACATGAAAGGAGTTAATGATACCCTTGAACAGGAACAAAAATAAAAATCACTTTGGCCTTCTAGTCAGAATCACGCACATCTTCACACCCCGATAAAAATGGGTGTTTTGTTAAAATGATGATGTGGATTCCATGCAGGAGGAGTTCATCACCACTGATGCTTCATCACAACATAATTTCTGTGGAAGCTCAACAGTTTCTTACTAAACAGAATCACCTATGATGTCTGGTGATCACTCTCCTGGGTATTTAACCAGCTTATTTCAAAATTCACATCTACACAAAGCCCTGTGTGTGACTATTTCTATTGACATCAACTTAATTCCTTCTTTTAAATCTTCAAACAGCATAAAAAGAAAAGTGGTTGCTGTGGAAGAAACAGGAAGGACCTAGAGAAGGATGAAGGAGGTAAGGCAAAGAAACTATTCTTGACACTGCCACTATGGACGTGTGACAACACTTTTGAAGACCCACAAAACCTCATTAAGCAAAGGATGGATGCAAATCACATATATATAAGGCATGGTTTCAGAGGCTGGAATCACAGGATAGAATAGAGATTCTGATCACGTGATCTGACTGAAGTGCAAATGATGAGCAGCCCCACCAGAAGGAGTGGGCAGTTGGCAGGCTGCCGCTCATGCATCTTTGGAAAGGAGTCGGTAAGACTTCTGACTAAAGGAAAGGTGCATAAACTGTATGCTCTGAGTGTTAAATCTGTCTTATACAGGGGTATGAGACATCCCACCTGATACAGCTATGCATGCGTGATGGGAATGAACAATTCAACAAGTTTATACTGAGACCCGTCTTCCTCACTGTTGGAACGGGAGTTTAGAAAAATGGAAGAAGACACCAGGATGATTTCTGTGAGTGAATTAGAGTAGAAGACACCAGTGTTTGTGTTACCAAAACATAGGCTGATGGCATAGAGAAGTATTTACACACATGTATAAATACTGAAATGTTCATATATATATCACAAATATATCCAGGCTTCTACCTACCTACAAATCCCAGAAGCAACAGCAGTCAACAGCAGTGTTGATCACTGGGTCGACCCATGGAAGTTGCTGGTCACTGTAATAACAATAAGCAGCCTCTCACTTGGATTAGAAATCAGGAACAAGACAAGGCTGTCCACTCTCTCCATATCGCTTCAATATGGTCCTTGAAGTTTTAGCAATAGCAATAAGACAACATAAGGAGATCAAGGGGATTCAAATTGGAAAGGAAGAAGTTAAACTTTCATTATTTGCAGATGATATGAGAGTGTACATAAGCGACCCCAAAAACTCTATCAAAGAACTCCTACAGCTGATAGAACTTTGGTCTCAATGCCATCCAGTGTCTTTCTAAAAAATAAAACAGAAAAATATCTACTTTGAGATCAGGTAACAGTGCCAGGTCCCCATAGTGATAAGTGGAGTGGCCATTGTGTTGGCTTGAAGAGGCTAAACATGTGAGTTACAGGTTCTCTGAGTCACAAAAGTCTTCCCTTTAGCTCCCATGTGCTCCATGGCTATGAAGGCTAGAAAATGTCTCCCAAGTTGTCTTCTATCTTTCAATGACTCAAACTTACCTCAGAAAAATAATTGTCTCTGTCTTTCTGCATTACTAACTTGGTTTATAATGTTGCCTTAACAGATCTGATTAATTTGCCACCACAAACTACAATGGTGGGTCCCCTTAGCCTCTGCCCACTACCTCCCATCTGTTAGGGACAATCCACGTCCAAGCTGGATATGTGCAGCCACTCTGGCATATATCTACAGTGCTGCCTTCTAGAGAGCTGCTTGACTTTTGTGTTTATTCTTCCAGGAATATGCTCTGTGATATTTCTTTCCTGGGGCTCTAAGACCTTATTGTGGGTCATATTATAACTCCAATGCAAAGAACAATTATGTGATATCCTAGGTTATTTTGTACTACATGCATTTAAGGAATAATGTGGGCTATCCAGAGAATTAACTATGCAAGTAAAAATAATCAAACTCCACATTCAATCTTACCACAGCCTCAGGTTAACCTACTTTCTTGGAGGCATTAGGCAAAATCCATCCAGCTGGAAGTGTTAGAAATAAAATCAACCTTAGAAAAAAGTTCTTGGCTCATTTTATTATAGAAAACAAAGAGACAAAACAAAACAGAGCTACAGAGCTTACTGGGTTTAGTTTTAGACATGCTAAATCCAGAAGATGGAAGGCAGAGGGAGAAAGGGGTAGCTAAAAAAGGAGGGGAGGAGAGGAAAAGAAAGAGAAGGAGGGAGGATGGATGTTTTAGCTTTCTGATTTTCCCCAATCAGGCTTAGGATCACCAGAAGATAAAAGTTCTTGGCCTGACCATACAGCTGCACCATACATACCTGAGCCAAAAGGCTAGACTTAAGCCAGTCACTACTGGAATATTCATGTAGTGTTCTTAGCCTCTGATCCATCTCAAATTATAACAGTAGGTGATTTTCCTTAAAAATTAGGATGTTGTTACTATAAGAAAAGATAATCACGACAATGGGAGTTGTCTCTACTTGGGGCACCATGTTAAAGAGGTTTTCCTATGACAGTACTGGCCATGAGAGATCATTGGTTTTGCAATAAAATAGGAAAGGGTGAACAGACTTAATATTATTGAGTATCTTATTTAACTTTCACAACTTCGTGTGTTAGCTGATACTGTTCTTGTTGTACAGATGTTAAAAATGAGGTGTGGAAACATTTGAGAGCTGATGAGCAACTTCGTGATCAAAAAGGTATAAAGCCAACATTAGAGCCCAGAGCCTCCAGCTCTCAATTCCAAATTCTCTTTCCTCAGCACTTTTCCCCTGAGAGGCTGTCATTGGTGATGGTGATGCTGAATGTAGAATCCATTTAATGCAAATATCTCAGGGAGGGCGCTGTGTTGTATGTGAGCTGGAAACAACTGTATTTCCTGTGATGTATGCTTACACTCCAACTCATACCTACAGCCAGCAGACTGTCCTAAAAGGGGCTTTCTAATTTGGTTGTGTTTTGTATCTCTTGATTCCCTCGCACTGAATTAAAAGTAAACCCTTTTGTAATTCAAAGAGTTCACATGAGACAGTATCATGTTAATACATTTTTGAATCACATAATTTCCCCTCGATGTCAGAAAAAGTGACTCTGGCCACTGTGTTAGTTACTTGTTGCTGTGACAGAATACCTGAAAAACTCAGCTTAAGGAAGTTGGCTCACAGTCTGAGGGGATACTAGGGAAGGCATGATGGCAGGAATGTGAGGTGGTTGGTCACATTGCATCTGCAATCAGGATGCAGAGAGACATGAATCCTGGTGCTCAGGATTGCTCATTTACCCTCAGTCTACAGCACCAGTTCTCAACCTGTGGGTCATGACCCCTTTGTGGGCCGGACCTTTTCACAGAGGTTACGTATCAGATATCCTGCATATTAGATATTCACACACTCATAACAGTAGCAAAATTACAGCTATGAAGTAGCAATGAAAATAATTTTATGGTTGGAGGGTGGCCACCACAACATGAGGAACTGTATTAAAGGGTCAAAGCATCAGGAAGGTTGAGAACCACTGATCTACAGGATGATGTCACTCACATTCAAGGTGTGTCTTGCTGCCTCCGTTAACCTCTTTGAAGACACCCTCACTGACATACCCAGAGGTTTATCTAAAGCCAGTCAAGGTATAAATGGAAATTAACTATCACAAGCACATTGCTCATGTTAGAATTATATCTGTAAAGGATATAAAATAAAGTGACAATCTAAAATTGAAGAGTAATCAGGGCTGGGGGTGCAGGTCAGTGGCAAAACACCTAGCATATCTAAGACCCCAAGTTCAACCTCCAACATTAGGGAAAAAATTAAAAATCAAGCAATCACACTGTCTTTGGGCCTCAGCTAGCTTTTCAGAAGCCTTTCAAAGAAGCATGAGGGCTGGAGAGATGGCTCAGACATTAAAGGTTAGGCTCACAACCAAAAGTATAAGCAGAGTAAGTACAGCTGTGTGTGTAACAAAGCATTGCCTTTTCAAGATGCGAATGATTGTTGTTTTGCTTCTCTCTGTAGGGGCTCCAGAAGCACATACCCTCCTTTGGTACTCTGAACTCCCTGTCAGAGTTAAATAATCCCCATGGTAACTGGGGCTAACAAGCACCTGAGATCTCATTAAACAATCAGTCATTTAGACAGAGTTTTAATTTGCCTTTCTTTCCTTTTTGTTAGATAATCAATAATTATCAGTGTTTATATGATCCGACTCTTGGAGAAGCTTAGGAAATGAGGCCTGATTAACTCACAAAGGTTGCTTCCAGTACAAGATGCACCATCTGGATTTTAGGAGTGCGACTTTGTAGCTCAGACAGGCAAAAAAGGAATTCAAATGTTTTCAAAGGAGCTCAGCCTTTCAGCCAGAAGGAAAACCCTGAATTCTGGGATTTTTCTCTGTCTTGGTAATCTTCCAGCCTGTGTTTTTATTCTCCTAAATGCCGCTCCAGAACCACAGATGGCAGCAGGAGTACAGCAGGTTGGAGTTTCTTTGCTTTTTAATACAAGTCTCAAAGTTGGGGAAGTTGATAGGAACCTCCCAACTTCCTCCACCTCTGCCTAGTCTCCCTGCCCTGCTCCTGGGGCTTCTGCCCATTGAGCTTGTAGTCCTCTGGCCTTAGTAGTGCTTTTCCCAGCAAACCCTCCCATGCAAAACATGACAGATGCACATGCAAATCCCAAGACAGTAGCACCAAGGCGCCTGCATAAGTTCAAGCCAGATCATGTCCCAGCATGGAGCAGGACATGGAAGTAGACTCCCACCCCAACCAAGAAGCATTCTACACTTGACACTTGCTTTCAAAGAAAAATATTGATTTTCTCCAAAGGAGTTTCACTGGTTTTTATGGTGATATCTTATTTGTACAACTAAAGCTTGCCTGAAGAGAAGAGGGTAGAGCTAGCCACTAACTAACCATAGAGGTCTGGAGGGCTGTATAGACAGACAGGAAGTGATATGGCTGGGCAGAGAAGAATTGATAAGGTGGGAGGAAACAGGAACTCAGCCTCTTTTTGGCTGAGAAGTTGAGAGTTGAGGTGGCTGTGGTTTCGCTCCTTTGTCTCTCTTATCCCTCAGAATTTTCTACAATATCTGACTCCAGGCTTTTATTATTAAGGTCTATTAGAACTCATGCTACAGAGTATATTAGCCATAATACAGCATAGGCCCCATGCCCAGCAGAAGAAGGCCAACCCAAAATGAATTCAATGACATTTTGATAGACTTTGGTTGCAAATTGCATTCTCTAGGTATTTCATGCTGTTTTTTGTTTGTATATTTTGGGTTCTGTGTGTGTGTGTGTGTGTGTTTGTACATATGTGCATGTGCAGGCACACGGGTATGTAAATGTGTTTCCTGTTTTTTTTTTCTCATTGGTGGTAGTAGAGGACACGGGTTAGTTGGTTGGTTAGTTTGTGTTTCTGTTTTCTTGCTTGCTTGCTTCATTTTCAAAGAGAGAGGAAGAAAAAGCATGGAGTTATGTGGGTTAGGAGGCAAGGAGGATCTGGAAGGAGATGGGAAAAAGAAAAAATCATGATCAGAATATATTGTATGAAACCACTTTTCAGTAAAAACAAAAAAAAGCAAAAATTGTAGAAAAAGTTTCATAATGCTGATTAAGTAAGCAGAATTGATTAGCTGGGGAATATGCTTAACATTGTACTTATTGTATGAGAAAGCGGACGGCAGCAAGTGAAACAGATGTGGCTTTACTCTGTTTCTGGGAATGAGTTTATCGCAGTGAAGGGCCTTCTTGTTCCCACAGCCAGCTGAAGCTCTATAGAATCTCTCTCTCTCCCTTTTTCCTCCCTCCCTCCCCTCCCTTACACTTCATTCCTTCTCTCATCGTGGTCTAAAACAGAAACAGCCAAGTCATGTACTGTTCTTTGGAGGGGTAGGTATGCACGAACTTTACTGAAAGAGACGTAAATTATGTTGAAAGCCTAAAAGAAAGGAGAGCATGAGACACCTCCCCTCGAGCCCAGGAGCAAGTGCACAGAAGACTCTAGATGTTCTACTGTGAAAGGCAGGTTTATCTTCTTGATGTTTGCATCATAATGCTCCTTAAAACCTTTCTTTTTCAACTTTCAAATTGTCCTTTATTAACCAAATTGTGTGATGAAGAGAGATTTATGTCTGTTGGAAGATTGACAGTATGGAGTCTCATGAGCCTGCAGCCGAACACTATATGAGAAATCTCTTGCCCATCAATTTTAATGTAAGGTGAAATCTACTCAACAAATAAATAAGGATGTAAAATAAAAACACAACAGACTTGATGTTGTTTCCCAGCACCTTTATGTGAAGTACCTAGCAAATTCCTGACCTAATAAATTATTTTCTTGCTTCTGTCACTTTGTATTGTCAAATCTAAACTATTTGAGCTTTTCAAAACTATGTAGGTCAACTAGCTAGTTTTGTCCAATTATAAGGATAATTGTAATATGGATAGTAGGGTTGGGCTCAAGTCTTTAAAATCATAATAGTGTAGACTGAACTGTAGCTACATTATGCACAATATTCCTCCTAGAATTATTTCCACTGTTCACTTTATATTGAGATCTTTAATGTGATTTAGACATGAACCAGAGCCTTAACAATACAATGCATTCATTCATGCATTAAGACTCAAAGACATTAATGCACCAGAATTCCAAATATAAAAGTATTGATTCCTATAAAAAATAGAACATTATAGATTAATTTAAGCTTGGTCCTAATTTGCTTTTCTGTTGCTATGATAAAGTACTGACCAAAAGGAAATTGTGGAGGAAAGGGTTTATTTCAACTTATAGGTTACAGACCAGGACAGAAACCCCAGGCAAAAACCTGGCAACAGGAACTAAAGCAGAATTCACTGAGGTTGTGATTATAAATGCTACTTGCTGGCTTCCTTCCAGGATCGTGCTCACCTTTCTTACAGTCCAGGTCCACCTGTCTAAAGTTACCACCCACAGTGGGCTGGGCCCTCCTACATCAACTAGCAATCAAGAAAATGCCTATTGGATATGCTCCAGGACAGTCGCATGGAGGCAGCTCCTCAATCAATGCTCCATCTTCCAGATGTGTCAAGGTGACAACCAAGAATAACCATCACAAACTATTAATCTGAGTTTTTAGAAATCTACACCTATGAGAGACATACATAGACCTAATCTACATGGGTATAGAAAAACACAAGATCTCCTGAGTAAATTGGGAGCATAAGGACCTTGGGGAATGGTTGAAGGGGAGGGGAGAGGTAGGAAGGGGAGAAAGAAAAATGTAGAGCTCAATAAAAATCAATAAAAAGAAAGAAAGTAGGAAGGAAGGAAGAAAGAAAGAAAGTTATGGACTTCTAGTTTGTGAAAGGATTGTCTTGAAGATGTGGGGGACACAGGGGTGACCTCGGATGTATCTGTCCACCAGCTAATGTATAGAACACTCTACTTAAATGGTTGATCAAACAGGTGGTTATAATACAAGTTACTATACTGGGGAACGGCCACTGCTGTGATGTGATCAATTCACCTTGGCTTTATTACTATTTCCAAACCTCTGTGTGCTGTACCATGCATTTCTTGGATGGGTTTGATGAACTAACTCATTCAACAAATATATGAATACCCACTGAGCGACAGAAACTGTACAAGGCTCTGGACATTAAAAAAAAAAGTCACTTCCATTCTCTTGAGATGAGAGGAGTCTCATAGACAAGACCATCCAAATAAGTCTCTGTGCTGCTTAATTTTTTTGTGTGTGTGCTGCTTAATTTTGATTGTCAGCTTGACAGAACCTACAGTCACCTGGGAAGTGGGAAATGCAAACGAGAATCAGCTTAAGTCAAACTGTCCTGTGACTTTCCCTGTGAGAGAAGGTTTTGATTAATAAATAATGTGTGCAACACCACCCCTAGGCACGTAGACCTAGAATGGGAAAGAAAGACACCTGAGTGGGTGAGTAAATCAGAGTGGTCCAGCAAGTGGTCTTCTTCCATGGTTTCAGGATCCAGGCTTTTGCCTTGAGTTCCCGCCTTGACTTTGCTTCATAATATGACCTGGAAGTATCAGCCAATAAACCTTTCCCTCCCCCAAATTCCTTTTGGTCATGGTTTTGTCTCAGCAGCAGATAAACAAACTAAAACAAGCCCCAATTCCACAATCACAGTTTAGTCAGGGAAGCCTGCGGAGGCTGCGTCCTGGGAACATAGAACTGAAGCCCAGTATTTACACTGGAATATTTCTTTCTCTTCAGGTGCCAAAATCCCAAAGTTTGTTAGTGCCAATCCATGTTCCTCTAACATAGGTCTTTCAGCAGCTTAAAAGACTAACTCTTGGAAGCATCCTGTAATAGACAGAATTCAATTTACTCTCGGCAGGCTGTATCATTGAAAAAGTTATTTTAATATCTCTGTGTTCAAGTTTCCATGGGCCAGTTTTCCAAAGCTATGACAAGATAACTTAGAAGAACAACTTAAAAAGACAAAAAGCATCTACCTTTGTTCACAATTTCAGAGGTCTCACACCAGCATCTCTTGGCACCATCACATTGGACCTGTGGTAAGGCAGAACGGAAAAGCAGGGAGTGTGTGGCAAAGAAACTCATCCCAGTATACAGCAGCGAGGAAGAAAACAGAGAAAATGACCAGATACCCAGTATTCCCTTCAAGGCTATGACTGCACTTCCACTAAGTCCCTCCTCCTAAAGGTTGCATCACTGTTCAACAGTGCCACAAAATGGAGCCAGTCCTGTAACATGTGGCTTTGGGGGCCACTGAAGATCGAAACTGAAACACTTTATAACTTTGATTGGTAGTAGTTTGAGTGAGAAACGTCCCACATAGGTTCAACCATTTGAACACCTTGGTGGTGCCTTTTGGGGAGGTTGTGGAGCCTAAGGTGGAGGAGCAGCCTTGCTGGAAGACCTATGTCATTGAGACCAAACTTCAAGGTTTCATAGCCTTGCCCCACTTCCTGTTCTTTTTCTACAGGCTTCCAGTGTACAGATGAAATATGGCCTTCCTGTTACTGCAGTCATGCATTCCCCACCACGGTAGTCTCTATTCCATTGGAATCCTAAGGGAAAATAAACAATCTCTTCTTTAAGTTGCTTTCTGTCATGGTGTTTGAAAACAACATGAAAACAACTAACAGATATGTCACTCATTCCACATGTATGCAGTATGACGTCTGAAGGGAGATAACCTATAAAGCACCCGGCAAACTTCCTGGCATATTGAATGTGCTCACTTTTCCCAGGCAGCCATTGCTTAAATGACCCAATTGGCCATACTACCTTTCTGGGCTTATTAACCACCCTGGTCTATAATGATATCAGCTGACATTTATGCAGTGCTCACATCGTGTGGTTAGTTTGTAAGATGCTCCTCATACACTCATAGATCAGAACACTTGATCGTCAGCTGACAGTGCTGCTTGGGATGATTATGAAACTTTTAGGAGGCAGAGACTTGCTGAGAAAATTATGTCCCTGGAGACAGACTTTTGAGCTTCCGGGTTTTGGGAGCAGGTGTAGGGCACTTGATGTTCACTCTGTTTCCTGAGTGCTGATGCAATGTGATCATATGACTTTGTGCTCCCTAATTCTGTCTTCCATGATGGATTCTATCCCTCTGGAACTCTAAACCAAAATAAACTGCTTCTCTGATAAGTTGTTCTTCATCAGGATATTTAATCACAACCAAAGAAACTGATGCATGACCATTCACTCGACAGACACATGACAAGACCTTAGGGCCCCCTTGAAAAAGAACACACTTTTCCTATTCATTTCTGCTGCTATTTACTGAGCAGACTAGCCTCTCCATCACTTGCTAGCTAATAAAGCCTGGCACATGTTAGCAGCTTGACAAAGTCACACTGTCTTCTCTAACTACACATAGTGCCTGTTTCTGCCCACTTGAAGCATTTTCTCAGCTGTTACTACAGACAGGAAGTGTCTTTAGAGACAAGGCCACAAGGAAGACCATATTGCTGGGAACAATAGCCTTCCTTGTTCATGGTCTTTTCTTCTTTCCATTAAAAAAAAAATCTCCCCCAACCAAATGTTTCTCCCTGCTGCAAGCAACTTTGTAAGCTAATTCGGCCCAAATGTTGCCAGCTGTGATAGGCACAAAGAAATGCTTTAGTTCTTTTCTCTTTGCTATTTGAAGTTTGATACTTATTCAAAATAAAGAAAAGTTGTCATTTAACCCTAATGCAAGACAGAGTAAGATAAATGTCATTAGCAGAATACAAAATGCCTTAAGGAAGCAGACCCCAAAATCTCTCAAAGCACTGGTACCCAGACAACAATTTCCATTAACCATTTGTCAAGGATTTTGAAACCTTTACCCTAATAATCTCTTATTGCTTATCCACCTTCCTGAAGCAATTATTCCCTTCCCATTTCCCTTTTTTTTTTTAGAAAGAATGTATAATTCCATGATTACTCCACCTCTACTGTGACCCCTTGCTCAAAAACAGGACTGGTGATTCAGAAATCTTCAGTCCAAGGGACGCTGAGTAACTTGCAAGAAACCAAGTGCCCATCTCAGCACTAAGAGTTTCTGAAATACAGAGAGTAGAAAGGGACAGCTATGCAGTCAGTCACTGTCATTACAATCTGGACTTGAAGACCCTTCTAACTATACAGTTATTCACCTGGCTCATGGTTTCTGCATGGAGATGTTTGCTGAGAATTTGTATGTAGATGGAGCTATCATCATGACAGATAGATGGCCTGATTGTGTTAATAACTTATGGTCCCAATATATATGACAAGAAGGAAGAACTCAATACCTGGAGAGCTGGTCCCACTTTCAAAGAGTTGCATTTGTCCATTCAGAACAATTCCTTATCAGGTTCTTGGCCTCTGGAAATCAGAATGAATTTCGCTGGTGTTAATATTGATCTCTGGCTATTTGGGGGTATGTCAGAATATGAAGGTTCTGTGTGTATGTGAATGCACATACATATGTGTGAGGGCAATGTGCATGTGAGGGTCAAAAGTTAACCTCAGATGTTTTTTCTCAGGGTCTAGGGCTTGACCTTACATCCTTGTACTTGTTATAGTAAGAACTTTACAAATTAAGATATACCCTTAGCCTCTAAAGTTATTATTTTTTAAACACCAGTAGGAGTTGTTCAAATTCATTTGTATTCACTTTTAAAACTTTATTTTAATGTATATGAGCAAATAATCTACATTTAATTCATCAGTATTAGAAAGTATAGCACTCATTATAACTACTTTAGTCTGAGAAGGAATTATCAGAATAAACATGGAACAAATTCTGCCAGACTCTGACCAAGGAAAGCTTTGTGCCCTTAAGGCAGTGGTTCTCAACCTGTGGGTCACAACCCCTTGTCATCACATGACCCTTTCACAGGATTCACCTGAGACCATCAGATAATACGGATGTTTTTATTACAATTCATAACAGTATCAAAAGTGCAGTTGTGTAGTAAAAGCCCACTTGTTAGTTCATGGCTGCTCAGCCCCAAAATAAATCCCTGCTTGGCCTATTAGCTCTAACTTCTTATTGGCTAGCTTTTATATCTTAATTTTTACGTGGGTGTAGCTAGCACACTTTGAATCACCAGTTTGTTTTAGGAAGGCTGCTTGTTCATTTCCTGTCCACCCAGACTCTCGAAGTAACCACACAAACTGTATTATTTTAATCACTGCTTGGCCAATCACTTGAGCGTATTGCTAGCTGGCTCTTAACATCTAGAATTAAACCATTTCCAGTATTTTATATTTTACCATGAGGCTCATGGCCTACTAGCAAGGTTCTGGCATATCTGTCTCTGGCAGCGGCTCATGGCTTCTCTTTTACTCTGCCTCCTTTCTCCCAGCATTCAGTTTAGTTTTCCCCACCTAGTTCTATTCTACCCTACCAGAGGCTCAAGATAGTTTCTTTAGTAACCAATGGTATTCACAGCATACAGAGGGGAATCCCACATCACAGTTGTGAAGAAGCAATGAAATAATTTTATGGCTGGGGCTTATCACAACAGGAGAAACTGTATTAAAGGGTAAAAGCATTAGGAAGGCTGAGAAGCACTGCCCTAAGGCTTACTGAAATCCTCCATCCTTATGTTGAAACTCCAGTCCCTTCCCCATCACTGCAATTACCTAACTCAGTCATACACCATCAACCTGCATCCTTATCGCCCTCCAAGACAGTTTCTAAAGAGACAGCAGTCTTGACTGAACAGACAACTCACAATCAAATGCATTGTGCTAAACATATATGTGTGTGTGTGTGTGTGTGTGTGTGTGTGTGTGTGTGTGTATTCAGGTGTCTTAATTCCATAATTTCAGTTTGTCTGTTTTGTTTCTGAAGCTAGGAACTCAGCAAGCCTTCCAACTCTTTGCACCCCAGCTCATGTTGTCTATTACATTAGTCATTGGTTCTATTGATTCTACTTCTAAAAATACCTTCTCTACAAGCTTCTCACCATCCTCCCTGCTATGATCTAATAATTATATTTATAAAACATACCAATTTGTCTTCTGAATCCTATTTGTCACTATTTTATTTGCTCCCCAACATGAAATCATAATTAACCTTAGAAAATTCCAACCTTTATCCCACTCAATTTAAAGTCCTTCAGTGGTTTTCTACATTCCCTTATGATGATTACTTAATGTGGGCTAATGAAGCTGACTCAGTCTGCATTCTACCTCTTCTTTGACCTTTTCCCCTTGGCCACATTGGCTGGTCCAAACATTCTTCCATCTCAAGACATTTCTCCATAATGTTTTCAGCATACAATATTCTCCAACATCCCCTTAACTAAGTGTTCTAGTTTTGATAAAACATAAACCAAAAGCAGATTGGAGGACGAAAGGGGTTGTTTGTTGGTTGGTTGTGTTTTATTACTTTACAGATTACAGTTGATCATCGATGGAAGGTAGGGCAGCAACCTGGGGGCAGGAAATGAAACAGAGACCATGGAGGAATGCCGCTTATGGTTTGCTCAACCTACCTTCTTAAACAACCCAGTACCACTCAACACAAGAGGTTGCACCAATGTAGGCTAGGCCTTCCATATCAATTATTAATCAAGAATATGTCCCACAGACATGCTGAGGTTACTCTAGTTAGTGTCTTTGACAAAAAACTAACCAGCACTTTGAGCTAAGTTATTTATTCTGTAGGTAGCAAATGAAATTTTAGCTCCCTGAGAACCAGTTCCTTCATGATCTGTCCTGCTCAAAAACATACTCCAAATCAGCCTGTACTCTACAATAGTACTGAAATATCCTGAGTTCTCCCTTTGTAGAGTAATAATTACTTGCTTAACATTTGTGCTTCCTGCTAGAATGTCAGCAGGTGGAAACCTTAATCCACAAATCCAGATGTGATGTACAAGAAATAAAACAGTTTTGTTTCCCTTACATTAATTTCTCTCAAATTTTTGCTTAATCTATTTAAATGAAAATCACACCAATCTGAAAAGAATTCTAATCCCAGTTATTATTAGTTGCAGCACAAATTCTAATTGTTCTTAATAATAAAAACTTGGAGTCAGCTATGGGAGGGTGGGGTGAAAGCTGAGATATCAGAAAAGCAGTGCAGCGAGCCACAAGAGAGACCTTTTGCCTCTATGGAAACCTCAGACCAAAAGGACAATTCTGTCCTCAGACTGCACATCAGACTGCATATTCAGGCTGCAACTGTCTACAACGTACCTCAGACTGCATCTTAACTCATCTCTTCCCGCTTTATATTCTTCTCTTGGCCCAGCCATATCCCTTCCTGTCTCTACCTCCCTAGTGCTGAGATTAAAGGCATGAGACTCCCTGGAATTAAAGGTGGGAGCCAACCACCACCTGACTTCTAGTGGCTTTGGTCTGCACTCTGATCTTCAGGCAAGCTTTATTTGTTAAAACAAAAACAAAATATCACTACAAAAAAAACCCTACCTTTCCCCTTTTTTGACTAAAATAAAAAAGGTTATAGCTAATATAAGAAAAACTATATATACAATATATAGAGGCAATAAGTACATTAACAATGTCTAGTCCATTTACATGTGATAAATTCAGAGAAAATACTCAATTATCTATCCTGTCTTGGTCAGTCCAGAGTGTTGCACCTAATTCATTTTCTATTCTAACTTGCATTACCAACTCAAAATTATCTTTTTGTGTCTCTCAACCTTATAAACTTTACATTTCTTTAGTGAATTTCTTTTCTAAGTCTGATAAGCAAGGAAAACTATAACTATATCTATCTAGTCTTCAACTCCCTCAGAGAACCAAGAAGGAAATAATATTAACTAAGTAGAAAATTTGAGCAAGTGACTTCCAAAAAATGTAAGAAATGACAAAAACAGCTGGCTATCTGAACCCAAGGTTCCTCTGTAATGTCAGGGCATCCATCTTTGCCCTATAGACCTAGAATATTTGATAGACTTTTCTATGAAGCAGGATTTTCGAATGACTGTCCTGCCTTGGCAAGTCACTCTCTTTGATGTCCTGCTTATCTTGGACAGCACACCATCAGCAATTCAGGGAAGAACACTTTCTTGCCCAGTGGCTTACTTTTGCACAAAGAAAGTAAACTCCATGTGGTGTTTCTTTGATGCCCATAATTTTCTCTAAAGTAGATTGATACCTTCAGGAGTAGACATGTCTCCTTGTCATAAAAAATAGAACCTGTTATTAAAATATCTTAAATGCCATATTCTGTAGATCTCTGAAGTGTTTGAAGATGACCTTTCTATCTAAACTAAATTGCTTTTGACCTTTAAAACATACCTAATATGTCTATAAGTTTAATTATAATAGGTGACTAATTACTAACTTGAATTTCCTTATTATCCTAAACAGTTGGTGATAATACCTTTCAAGAACTAGAAATTTCCATTACATTGTTAAATGAGCTGTATAGATACAAAATCTTGAACAAGAGTAGAAATGTATATAAAGTATATTCTAACAAAATTAATCTCAAATTTGTATCAGTATATAAAATTTGTATAAAATGTGCAAAGCTTCAATTTAATGTAAAATATTTAAAACTAGTGGATGTTTTTTAAAGTAGATTCAATAATCTACCTTTTCATCTTTCATGTCTATATCCTCCCTTTCTTCTTTTTAGAGTAGATTCAATAATCTACCCTTTCATCCAATCATATCTTTTTTCTTTTCAAAACAAGAACCCTGAATCTAATCTCCTTTATCTTGATTGTTTCTGACCATTATTAATAACAACTTGTAACCAATACCCCAAATAATGACAAATATTCATAACCCAATGCATGACCAAAAGCCATCCACTCCACCTCTTGGGAATGTGGACATCATGTTCTTAAATTACTTCCTGCTGTGTGGGGTGAAAGCATTTTTTAGGGAATCCTGAAAGGAAAAATTTGGGTTAATTCTCAAGTTCTGAGAGAAGTAGCTATATCATTGTTGTTCAGTCTCTGCATAATGGAAAAGTGCAGAGACATCTGTGAGGCTAGATCATATCTCTTCTCCCCCTTCCTTTGCATAAGAAAGAATCTCAGTAGAGAATCCTATTCTTCCAAATCATTGCAATGCAAAAGCTCTTTCCTCCTCAGCTCTTACCAGCCGCTTCAAAGAAGCCCCATCTTCCAGGTCACCATTGTCTCCCATAGCCATAAAACACCTTTCTGCTCTAGTATATTGTGAGACTTTTTCTGGGCAGACACAAAACAAAAAGCTACTTTTCCCAGATAAGGAACCAATGACAAACCAGAGAGATGATTTTACCCAAGTACAAGATAGCAAACCAATTACATTGTTGGGATTACTTATTGGAGTATGGATGAGGGGTTAGTTGTTGGAACATAATTGAGTCAAATACAGCTGCATCACTGAAAAGCCCACCCCAGAACATGTGATGATGTATGAAGGGTATAATCTTGTAGCTCTCTGTAAGACTTACAGGCAGATTCTCCTCCATTCTGTGGCTGTTATTGCTTATACAGAGTTAAGGAGGGAGTTGGAGTACTAAATGGTAAAAGATAAAGGGGGAAGGCATGATAGTCTGGTAAATTTCAGGAATCTCTTGAGATTTTTGAATTGTTGACTTCCTGAATTTTACCAGCCTACCTTCAGGATAGAAAGTTTCAACATGGGAGAAACTGCTACACAGTTAGGAATAGAAAAAGAACTGAGATTCTCCTTTAGACATGGAAATGCCATGGCTTGGAACCATCCCACTGAGTCTTGCCACTTCTAAAAAGCGTAACCAAGCAGGCCAGAGCTGTTTAAGGAGTCATTATCTTTTGCCCTGGCCTCAGTCTGAAGAGGCCAATCTTCTCTCCAGGTCCCTAAAGATACCCATTGCTCCCATTTTCCCACTTGTTTTAAATAAGAAATACAATCTGGCACAAAAGCAAAGGTTTGACTTCAAAGAATTTCTGCTTTGTTCCTCAAACATTTTTGAAGAATAAAACAAATATTTCCTAAACTAAGAAGGAACACAAAATAAATGCATGAAAGGCAAATGCTTAAAGATAAGTTCATAAAAATAAATACATTTGCTAAAAAAATAAATTAAAATGATTAAGTCACAGGCTGTTTATAGGTTTTGTATGTTTTTTATGTGTTGACAAATGTGCATGCAGAGGTAAAAGATAAATAGTTTAGAAAACTTGGTTAGCATGTACAAGACCTGGTTCTCTATCCAGGTCTATCTACGTAGAAAAAGGGGGCACACAAAACAAATAGCTGCACCTCATATCCAGCAGGTGAATGGGCTTTCCATTTTTTATCCTGCCTGTCATTAACACTGTGATAAACTCCAGCTGCATGCTCAGCAAGGTGCTGTAGACACCACTACTGCAATCTCAATAAACTAAAAGAAAAATAAATATTTCTATATAGAAAAGTATGCTGTCTTAGTCACTCTTCTATTGCCATGACAAAACACTATGACCAAGGCAACTTATGCAAGAAGGTTTTTAATTGGGCTTGTGATTTCAGGGGGCTAGAGTCCATGATGCAAAAGTATGTAGTGAAAGGGGAGCAGGCCTGCTTTTCATCAGGCCAGCTCTCGCCCGGCTTGCTTATACCCCGAAATAACAATACACAAATTGTATTCATTTAAGCACT
>LOEQ01007331.1:35447-63711 GCA_001685075.1 Bramus lutescens | reverse complement strand
TGTAAGAAAATAGTCTGACAAGGCTGTGAAAATGTGGCCAGGCTTGGAAGCCTTTCAGACCTGAGCCAAGAAATTCATAGCCTATAACTTAGTGGATTTCACAGTATAATCCACTATAATCATTAGTGGATTTCCATTCATGCAAGGCCCTTGCTATCTTTGAAAACCCAGTCAGTGAAATAGAGCATGTCCTTGATATGAGCATAATGAACACAGCCACACCCTCTCAGTAGACCCATTAGAAAGCCCTCGGCCTTTCCACACTTATTGCACTCAACCTGCAGCAGTACTAGGGTGCTCGGCTTCGCTCACGGGAACCTACCCAAAGTCAGCTGACATCACACCGGATGGGGCAGACCGATGCTCAGTTCATGTCTGTAAAGAATAGAGTGAAGATTCTCCTGTCTTGGCTTCTGTTCTACACTGGCTGGAAGCCATGGTGAGGACATTGGTGAAGGTGCTTGCTTTAGGACCACATAGCCCCGAATACTGTTAACATCACCGAGCAGCAAGCTTTGCAGAATATGTATTGTGTGCCCATGAAAACGGAACACTTACTCGGTGTTATAAAATGTCACCTTTTCAAGTCTGCGTTGCCCATCTTAGGATGTCCCTTTATTATTTTCTTTCTTTCTTTCTTTGGATGCTTGTCTGTGCACATACGCGTGCGTACGCGCTCGCGCACACACACACGCGCATGTACATCAAAGGACAGCTATATGGAGTCAGTTCCTTTCTTCCACTGGGGGTCAAATTCAGGTCATCATACTTGGTGGCAAGTACCTTGACCCATGAGCTACCACCCATGAGCTACCCAGTTCCCTCTTTTTAATTAATTAGAGACAGTGCCTCACTATCTAGACAGGGTGGTAATTTAGACGTGTCATGGTACCTAGCTTTTCTTTATTTTTCATGTGTTTTCAACATTATTATATTTTCTGTGTGTTGGCTACCATAATGATGATGGGCAAATCATTCATTCTGAAGTGCTTGTAAACAAACAACGACGTGTATCTAGTTCCTTAAACATAGCTATTATAGGCAGTGTTAACTGCTGTCCTCTGGAGTCTCCCCTGGAAGCTGCTGAACTTACAAGAGTCCACGGAACTTGACAGCGGATCTCCCTGATGCCACTGGAGTTCAAGTCCATGCTCCACCCTGCAACAGCTCTGCCCCATCAGTGCTGGATCTCTCCGCTTGCAGTGTGGGGATAATACAATACTAGCGGGGATAATACAATACTAGCAGTCTCTTCACAGCGGGAGACAGCATCTTATTATCATACACATGCCCAACTATGCATAGGAATAGAAGGGCAAATATAAGCGTTCCCCTAAAAGTTCACTCAGAGGGCATGGTTTGCCTTACTGGTATGCTCATTCTAAACCAGCATAGTTTAGCTTGACCCCACTGCCCGGAGCTCCCACACTGTCATCTATGGTGTGTTTGAATCAAAAGGTTACTAAGGGGAGCGACAATTCCATTGTTTAAAGCTGGTATACCTGTAGCCTGATGCAGGTAGGGGTCTTAGGTTGCCTGTAAGTTCAAAGAGGGGTGTGTCTAGCCTATAGCCCAAGCCAAGTGGAGTCCCAAGTTGCTAAACTATCCTTCATGCTTGCCTGCCTCACTCAACTCTCTGAGAATGGTGACTGCTGGCATTTTCTACAGCCCTGAGAAGGTTCCTCAGAAAACTGGACCTTCTTCATGAAAGTAAATTCTGGACTGAAGGAAGGACATCATCGTGAAAGGAAAATCATTTGTTTGTGACTGGAAAGGGAATATTCTAGAACGTTCCTTAGAGAGCTCTTTCTGGAATAGCCCTGGAGTAGACAGGCTGTGGTCTCGAAGANTAGGGATGGATGCTCTAGGCTACCCATAGGTCCCCTCCATGGTAGATGACTGTTCCATCATGCTCACAGGATACACAAGCACAGAGGGTGGTCAGAACCCGTACAGGAGCAGCCAGGCTCTTGAGATTGCATGGCCTCTTAGAGCCCCTCAGAGAGAGGGAGACAAGAGAAAAGATACCTGGAGGCACCAATACCATGATGACTAGCGAGAAAGACACCTTCAGGTCACAGAGAAGAGATTGGATGGAAAGCAATATGCCTCTGTGAAGGTGACCAAATCTGAACCTTTAACCCTGGCACTTGGGAGACAGAGGTGGAGGGATCTCTGAGTCCAAGGCCGCTCTGGGCTACGCCAGGCTGATTCAGTCTAAAAGATAAATAGAGCCAGGCGGTGGTGATGCACACCGTGAATCCCAGCACATGGGAGACACATGCCTGTAATCCCAGCACTAGGAAGGCGGAGACAGGAAGGGATATGGCTGGGCAGAGACAGGAATATAAGGTTGGAGGAAACAGGAGCTTAACCCATTTAGTCTGAGGATTCCTGGAGACAGGATCTTGTCCCCTTTGGTCTGAGGATTCAATAGAGATAAAAAGTCTTTCTAGTGGCTGGCTCCTTTACTTCTCTGGACTTTCAGCCTTTATCCTGATAATCTGACTCTTGGTTTTTATTATTAAGATCAATTAAAATTCACTCTAAGAATTTTGTTTTTTAAAGTGAATACTTTAAAACTACTGGCAGTCGGGATCTGTGGCATGTCCCTGAACCCAAGGACCTTCCTAGGAGACTGGCCCCTTCAGGACACCGCAGTCAGCAGAGGCTGACATGTTTCTCAGTGCCCCGTGGCATTGCACGTGCTAATGAATTCACCTTGCTATTTTTGGACGCGCAAATCGTTTTCCAGTTGTGGCTTTGCTTGGATAATTGATAGATGTTTTGATCTCTGTGGCTTTATGGTTTTGTCCCATAATGCTCTGTGACAGTAGAAGAAACATGGGCAAGAGCTAATGGCACAAATGGAGGCTTAATGTGCAAAACGCAAACCTTTCTTCACTTCAAGCCAAGAGGTCGCCACAGTTTGCCAAACAGTGTCCTTGTGAAGCTAGAGAGTGGATCCTTTTTGTTTATATGTTTTCTTTTGTTCTGCAAAGGTCATACGAACTGGTGCTTCGAAATAATCCACTTCAGTCCAATGTCCTTTCTCGTTCATTTCTATGTCTGCAGTGGGTGATCAAACTTCCATGCCAGGGAACAGGTTTGGACAGAAAGAGAAACACACGTGTGCATCGGTGTGCAACGTGAGACCCCACGGTGACTTACCCTGTCCTGAGGCACTCACAGCTGTTGTCTGAGCTGCTAATGGAAGGCCGTCAGTTTGGGCTCAGGGCGTGCTCCGTGCTTGCTCCAATTCTGTTTTCTCTCTTCTCTTGCAGTGCTTCGACTCCTGAAGGAGGGGGCGGACCCACACACTCCCGTTTCCTCAGGAGGGTCCTTACTCCATCTGGTAAGAACTGGCACTTGCAGAGGCCGTGGGATGACCCTTGGAAACAGAGAATAAATTAAGGATTCAAGAGTCAAAAGTCAGATCCGGAATGAACATCCAACAATGAGGAAAAAAAGGGGACGCGGGACAGGCGTGGATAAAGATTTGATGTTCTGAGGGAGGGACAGTCACCCGAGCCTGGCAGACCTGAGGAGGAGTGGGTGGTACAAGATGTCAGGTCTCAGCTTGCTCTGTGGCTGATGCCCACTGGACACCACTCTTGTGTCTGTGGCGATCTTGTCACAATAGATGGAGTGAGTGTGTCAGGTGGCAGTCACAGTCATTTCTCCATTCTCCCGGGTGACGCAATGAGCACTGACGTCACAGTGAAGGAGCCGTGACTGAAAGACGCCCAGGAAATAGGGCCTCCATGGTTAGTGGGAAGGTAGTGGCTCTAGACCCAAGTGATAGAAAGCAAAGATTGAGAAAGAGTACGACCAGGAGCAAAAGGTCGTCTTGAGAGACTTCCTGGCCCGACNGTTTCCTCAGGAGGGTCCTTACTCCATCTGGTAAGAACTGGCACTTGCAGAGGCCGTGGGATGACCCTTGGAAACAGAGAATAAATTAAGGATTCAAGAGTCAAAAGTCAGATCCGGAATGAACATCCAACAATGAGGAAAAAAAGGGGACGCGGGACAGGCGTGGATAAAGATTTGATGTTCTGAGGGAGGGACAGTCACCCGAGCCTGGCAGACCTGAGGAGGAGTGGGTGGTACAAGATGTCAGGTCTCAGCTTGCTCTGTGGCTGATGCCCACTGGACACCACTCTTGTGTCTGTGGCGATCTTGTCACAATAGATGGAGTGAGTGTGTCAGGTGGCAGTCACAGTCATTTCTCCATTCTCCCGGGTGACGCAATGAGCACTGACGTCACAGTGAAGGAGCCGTGACTGAAAGACGCCCAGGAAATAGGGCCTCCATGGTTAGTGGGAAGGTAGTGGCTCTAGACCCAAGTGATAGAAAGCAAAGATTGAGAAAGAGTACGACCAGGAGCAAAAGGTCGTCTTGAGAGACTTCCTGGCCCGACCGGCTGAGGCGGGCATTTTGATGCTGTCTTTGTTCATTCTATTTTTGTAATACTTATCACAACTTTTTAAGTAGATGGCTTAAAATTAATTAGTTTTAATATTCTGACCTATTAATATAAATCTCTAGTGAAACATTTTAGTATGCTTTCTAGTGCACTTGAAACCCAGATTCTTGTGTGTGCTAGACAAATACTCTTCCACTCAGTTTTACCCTCAGCCTGAAGCATCCAAATTTCAGTAACAAAAATTTTTTAAAGCAAAGTTTTAAAAACTGCCATCAAATGGATGCTAGAAAGATTGATGAACATATTTTATGTATAATTTCACAAAGAATATGCTTTTGCAGGTCTTTGCAAAGGGGCAACTTTCATGGGGCAAGCATGGTTTGGTTGATTTGCCTACACATACCAGGATTTTCTGTATTTTGACTCTTCCAAAATTCATTTTTTCTCTTCTTTGATCTGTTTAGCCCACCTGGATCTCATAGACGAGACTTAAATCTTTTGATTACATTTGAGACATCAGGCCTGAATAAAATCAAGTAGATTTTCATTTCTCTATTTTACAACTTAGAAACTTAGAAAGCTGAAGCTCAGAGTCTGCAGCTGTATTTGGATTCCCTAGAGAAACAGAACCAATACCATTTATTAGAAGAGATTTATTAACCCGGTTCACCAAATATTCCCACAGAGGCCACCTTCAGGCAGGAGAGACAGAGAAAATGGTAGCTTTCCTCGAGGAGGCTAGAATCCTCAGAACAGAGACCAGCGGCAGCATTAGCCCTAGGCTGAAGGCCTGAAAGCTCTCTGCAGAGCTATGGTGCAAATCCAAGATGAAACCTGAAAGAGCCAGGACCGACAATATCAGCGTGAGAAAGAGGTGTTTGTTCTGGATGGGTGCACTTGCTGATTTTTTTCATTCCCCCTGGATCCCAGAACACGAGGCAGTACGGTCACATATGGGAACAGATGTCCCACCCTGTGTACACTGACACATCACCACATTTTCTCTTAAAACACTCTCCTAGACACACCAAATAGTATGCATTTCCTGTTCTTTAGGTATCCATCCTTGTAGTTAGCAACTTTAAATGACTATCACATGCTCATATTATATAAAGCCTCTTATATTATTATTAATTCTCAATGTATGTGGATCTTGTCTCCTGGTTCTTAGAACCCTTCATAGTAGCAACTTACTTAACTGAGTTTTCCCAATTTACAGTTATTCTCTGAGCATTTACTAAAGAAGAAGTCTATATAATGACTTATTTAATGGCTTTATAAAGCAGCATGTCAAAATCCATGTTACTATTTTATTCTGTCTCAATAATAAACACATTAAATAGCTTAAATCTCAATAGTTTGATATGTCATGATAAATTTATACATGCCAAATTTTTAAAGAAATATATGTAGATTAAAAATGCACAGCAAGATAAGGTGAACATAATGTAATGTTAAACAAGCTGGCACAGTACACAAAGATATCATTCCTGTTCTTTGTTGCAAAATGTAGCAATTTTTATTTGTAAAAAGAATAAATACATGTAAATCAAACAAAATAACAACAAAAGCAGAAATCCATGCAAAAAAATCAAGCCAAACGAAACCCAAACAAGGACTGACATATAGAATCCAATCATAAGCAGAGACGTGATTGACAAATGGTGGATGTGATGGAGCTAGAATAAGATTATTTTCTGGGGGTACAATGCCACAAGTGGCTACCTATGTTCCAGCAGATGGTCCTATATCCATGCACAAACAGAAAACACTAAGTGGATTCTTTAAGTTTAATAAAACAAGATAGCACACATGAAGTTGGGAAGGGAAGGTGATGGGAATGATACAATAGAGAACTAGAGACCAAAACAAACATCATACATAGAAGTGTGTGAAACTCACAAATAAAAGAGTGTGTGACTTTAATTGGATTCACAGTATTGAGCAATGAATCCCCCCCGTATCTCCTTGTTTGTCTCTGTGTCTCTCTCTCCCCTCCATCTCACTCTCTCTCTCTCTCAATTACAAAACATACAATATAAAAACAAATACTTGTGGACCTGGTCTGGTTTATTTGTTAACTTCTTCAATGCTGTCTCTTAGGTCCGTGAGACCCTGCAGGGAAGCCACACACTCTGTGCAAAACAAGAACAACAGACTATCCAATGATTTATGTCTCACCTATAACTATGACTCAAAAAAATATACTTCATCAAAGCCATGTTAGTGTATCTTGTCTTTAGATTATATTTTTAATGTTTTGAGTCATTTTTCTAAATACTTAGAGAAACATACTTGCTAAAACGTTCTGAATAAACATGTAAAGACCAGTGGACATAATGTTTCTACGCTGCTAACTACTCCTACGTCTCCCTGATAAACCTGAGTTAAATATTGTGACTCTAGCCCTCGAAAAATTAGGATGAAATGACATACAACTTCTATGAAAAGATAACAGTATTCTCAAATATCTCTTTAAAATTTTGCCCATAATTGTAAAATGTTCCTAAGCTTACTAAGGCTGAAAAATACAGCCTAACTAAAGTATTGCACATTTTACAAAGCATTCTGCACCGTATAACTAATCCTTGGCCTCACGTGCAGGCTTACTCTGCCATGGTGCTTTCATTATAGCTGCTGGAGGCATTCCTTCATTTTTATGTTTACTTGCATTTTACTTTTATCCGCTGAAACCCAACCCAGTGCATCTGTGAGACAGAGTGGAGTGTTAAACTCATAGTTACCCACTATGTGCAAAAGCATCTACACTGAAGCGCAATTGGTGAGCCCTGCAAACTAAATGGAGATGTGTTTGGAGCTTTACCAAGTCAATAACCTCCAGAATACAGCTTTAAACATTTGTTAAAGGCATAGTATGAGCAGGTCCTCACATCCTTAAAACATTGCAACGTTTTGTATTTACTTTATGTATAGGGAGATCAAAGGCTTTGTCATAAACCTTCCTGATATTGTTTGAAGATCTTATTTGAGGCAGAGGTCTGGTTTTTCTTTTTGCTAAGAGCATAAAAATCACATGCAAAACAGTGACCTATATTAGTAGCATATTTAAAATTTTAACCGGTGGTTCTTAACATAAAATGTTATATTCGGGGCTTTGATATACACCATGTCTAAAATGTTGAAGTAGTTGTCTTACTTTATGAGCACAGCTTGCCAACACATATTGCACACCTACTCCATGAACTCAGCATTGCAACGGTTATCAAGCCTGCAAAATATTAACATTGCAACTCCTCACAATACTATGGCAAAATCTTCATTTTTCCCTCATGTTGTATGATGTGATTAATAAGTTTCTTTATCAGCCTTTCAAAATGCATCATATTTAACAGAGCTGAGAGCTCATTCTGAACATCTACTCATTCTGTTTGACAGCTGCATGCTGGCAGGAATAAAGTTCTAGGTCACACTTGGCAGAAAGTCCCATGACCACATGTTCAATGTAAGAATACAAATTCCATTAGCAACACTGACACTTTAAACTTCTGATATTTAAGTGGCTTGTTATAACCGTTACTCTCTAATGTATCTTTCTTAACATAGAAAATTTGTTTTCAGAAACTCCACATAGTTGAGGCAATTGCAATATGAATAAGTTTATTGATAATAATTTTCCAAACTATGGCAGCTAAACAATAAACTAACAGTAGAGGCTCACAGCATCTATACACATGATTGATGACTGTACATAGCCAGTGCACATTCTTGAAAAGTGTGATTATAAGTGAGTATTGTATTTAGGTTCTTTATGAGTCATTTTCTATATAAAATATGGAAAATGGCAAGTAGAAATTATGATAGTAAGGAGGAATATACTCTTCCATTGTATTTCACAGTTGCCTCTCAAAGAAAGAGTTAAAATCAAAACGCAAGTTGAAGTTCCTAAGGGACATAGTTGCAAAGCAGTAGGCATGTAAAATATGCAACCAGAGGAAAGTTTATGATGGTTTTGCTGAAAAATAAGTTTGTTTGCTCTCTCTTTCTCTCTCCCTCTTTTATCTCTCTCTCCTCTCTCTTCTCTCTCTCCTCTATCTTCTCTCTTCTGTCTATTCTCTCTCCTCTCTCTCCTCTCTCTTCTCTCTTCTCTCTCTCCTCTCTCTTCTCTCTTCTCTCTCTCCTCTCTCTTCTCTCTTCTCTCTCTCCCCTCTCTCTTCTCTCTCTTCTCTCTCTTCTCTCTCCTCTCTCTCTTCTCTCTCTCCTCTCTCTCTTCTCTCTTTTCTCTCTCTCCTCTCTCTCCCCTCTCTCTTCTCTCTCTCCCCTCTCTCTTCTCTCTCTTCTCTCTCTCCTCTCTCTTTTCTCTCTTTTCTCTCTCTCTTCTCTCCTCTCTCTCCTCTCTTCTCTCTTGTCTCTTCTCTCTCCCCTCTCTCTTGTCTCTCTCCCCTCTCTCTTCTCTCTCTTCTCTCTCTCCTCTCTCTTCTCTCTTTTCTCTCTCTCTTCTCTCCTCTCTCTCCTCTCTTCTCTCTTGTCTCTTCTCTCTCTTCTCTCTCTCTTTTCTCTCTCTCTTCTCTCTCTCTCCTCTCTCTTCTCTCTCTCTTTTCTCTCTTCTCTCTCTTCTCTCTCTCTCCTCTCTCTTCTCTCTCTCTTCTCTCTCCCCTCTCTCTTGTCTCTCCTCTCTCTTCTCTCTTTTCTCTCTCTTCTCTCCTCTCTCTCTCTCTCTCTCTCTCTCTCTCTCTCCCCACTTAAGTCAATTCTCTGTGTAGATAGATGAAACGATAGCATGGAGATAGGACGAATGAATTGAAACGTCTAGGAGCAGTTTCATCCACAAATAGGGAACCCCAGAACAGGTACTACTAAGGGCATTCACCCCAGAAAGAAGGGGAAAATGGCATTCAGTCCAACGTGAATAGTTGAGACGTTTTGATTGAAATGTCACTATATTTCTATGAAACACAGTACAGACTTCCTGTGTTTAATTGCATTTTTGGAGAAAAAGTCAAATCGACCAGAAGTCATAAGCAGTTGTTGAAATGTTCCACAGTAGAGAGTGTCTTTGCTGAGAAATGAAAGTTATATTACGTGAGAGCTTTTCATCTATTCCATTTCTTTGCCAGCTGCAGAGACACGTCAGAGGTCATTATTCTGCAAATTGTCCTCTCCTTCTCAACCGCTAACCTCTTGTTGACAGTAATCAGAACTTGATGGAGGGGCCCCTGCAGGTGTTTTGCTATAGTCGATGCTCTTGAGATACTACATGCGACAGTTTTAGTATTGCATCCCGTATGATGATCCATCATCCGATAAGATTTCAGATAATCCCTAGTCTTTCAGAAACATAATTGTTACTCTTCTAATAATATTTCCAGATGGCACAGTGGGTGAGGTATGGGCTAAAAATAAAAGGCGCGATCAAGCCTGCGCATCCAGCGCAAAATTTGTGGTACAGTGAACAAATAACCTTTGTGCTAAACCGGGAAGCTCTAAAACTAGAATTTTATAAGAGCGTCCATTGTGAGAAAGTAAGAAAAATGAGGAGAAACATTTCAAAGCAGTAGGGTAACTTGAAGTGATTCTCACACAAGGCATTGCAGGGGAGTTAATTGCTTATTATTATTTTTTATAACACAAGGTTGAAGTCTACAGTTCATAGAAATGACAGCCTTGAAAATGTCTATTGATTAACACCTAATAATTATAAGAAGCTATTTTTTCTATAATCTCGATTCACCAAGGGCTCAAACTTTTTGCTACTTTACATAAAGTTGCTTATTTTTCAGTGTTAGATGACATCAAATATTTTCTTTTCCTTCAGTAGAGGATACTAGTACTTGCTTATTTACTCACCAGCATGTAGATACTCTCCTGGTCACTGTAGTGCCTTTTCACTAATTCATAATTCTCAGTAAACATGGTGTTGTCTAGGTTAGCGAAATAAAACATCACCAACAGATCACATCAGCATTAAGCTGGTCTCATAGGATGAGTCTGGAAATGTCTCTTCTCCTCCTCTTTTTTCAAGTTTGAGAATTGTTGGCAGTGGTTCTTTATCCAGACATTGAATTTGAGGTAGTATTTAAAAGAATAAAGCAAATGCAAACCCAGTAGAAGCAAGAAAATTACAGAGATAAGAATGCAGATTAAAAAAATAGTGGCTAGAAAAACATTAGTCATGAACAAAAATGAATTGACCTTTATAGAGGAAAGACTACTAAACTTTTTAATAGACTAGGAAGAGGAAACATTAAAACTGATAACTCAGAATTACCCAGGCATCAAAAAGAATACAATGAACAGCTAATTGTTAACAAACTGGATGTAGAAGAAAGCATTCAATCTACCCAGAATGAGCAGGGAGGAGTAAATGGTATTAAAAGACCAACTATGAGTCATGAGAAGAATTTAGTCATCAAAGTTTCCTTCGAAGAAAAGTGCGTGATGTGATGATGTCACCTGGCTGATGATGCAATGATGTCATCTGGTTGTTTGGAGGCCAAGGAAGGGAGATATAAGCAGTAACTGGTATGGAGCATCCAGCAATGATTTACATTTCCTGCAGCTAGACAAATAGTGGTCACCATTTCCCTGCCATATATATTACCAGTGATAGGAGGGCATGCCTAGCTTAACACCGTTATCTTTGTGTAAAAGGGTACCCCATAAGTCTACTCCCTAAAGTGTATACCCACAAAACTGTAAATCAGTTTGACTTAAACATTCCAAAATGTATTACCCCCCAAAATAAAGATATGGACACATTATTTGTACCCAAATCTACATAGCTAATTTCTGTTCAATTTAAAATGTACTTTTTTTAAAGAAAGAGAGCTGTCAGAGTTTTTCTTGTTTGTTAATGTGTGTGTAATATATTTAAACACAAAAACATATTAATGCATAAAATAAAGTGATACAATATTCAATAAGTATATTCTGACATGAGATTCTAACCCAAAATGCATAATTGGTGTCTATTTGTCTAAAATCGCACTGCTGTCAATTTGGTAAAGCTGGACATTGACGCAGACAGTTATCTCCAGGGTTAACTTATGTTGTGTTACAAACTTCACAAATGGACGCCATTTTACATAATACTTTACCACCCAAGTAGAGGAAAACGCTTGCCTCAAATATGTGTCAGCTTCGTAATATAAATAGAATACACAATTCACGAATTTCCAATATTCAGCTTTTTTCATTAAACAGGCTTATGTTCATAAATGATACCAATTTGACAACGATTCTTGAACATGATAACTTTTCACATTTTTGTTTTTGTCAGAAATCACATACACATGCATGCACACAGAGAGACAAAGAGAGAGATATTATTTAATATGCTCATAAACTTGAAAACTGCTTTCCCAAAGTATTAATACTTAACTGTAGCCATCAAATGTAAGATTATAGCAGCTTTGCTTTATCTTAAACATATTTTAAATGTAAATAAGAGTTGTACTCCAATTTCAATTTTAAGGTATATTTTATAAAAAAAAGAAATCTCCATGAGACCCAAAATACCTAAAGAAAACTTAGTTTTGCAATTTATTTTTCTGACAGAATTTTTAAGTTTAAATTCCTCACATAAACGGTGTATATGGAATAACTAGCTGAGTCTATCTAACAATTTATATTTGGAGAGGTCATATTCGGAATATGTACACAAGGTTAGTGCACTATAAACCCCATTCAAGGCTTTTACTGTTACAATAAGGGGGGAAAGGAAGGCCATTAGGGATGAAGAAAGGGAGAAACAGAGGTAGGGAAAAGGAAAGAATAAGGGAATGAAAGCAGAGGAAAAGAGAGAATGCTGGAAGGGGAATGATGGATGAAGAAAGAGAACGATGGAGAAATGGAAGAAAAAAAGAGAGACTTTTAAAACATTATTAGGAGTTCAATTTGGAGGTCTTGAAGTCTGAGAGTTTTATGACTGGGTAAAGTTATTCCTCCCTTTGGATAGTTCAGAATTTCATTCCAGGTGTGAATAACCTCAGAACAGGGGGACTTTCTGCAAAGTACATTAGCTGTAAATTACTAATAAAAAACAGATTTTATAGGGGGAGGTTAGTGTGGGAATTGGAATTCCACACCCTTCTGTTACAGTTTGCTCAGCGATTCGGTAATAGTGGAATGGGAAGGAGCATGGAGTTGCCCCTCGTCTTAACAGCAGACCTCATTGTGAGTGTGGACCACAATTCCCACCAGACTCTGAGTCTGGATGTCTGCCTGATTGATCTGAACCCATAACGTGAAAGAGGTAAGGCGGAACAGAAACAAAATGTTTCTCCTCAGTTCATGTCTTCCTCCAGGTTGCTAGTGCTGTCTGCTCCTCAAATGAGATATATGAAGTTAGCATTGGTGATTTGGGATCTGAGTTGAAATAATAATGTAAAACATGATGAGAATTTCCTCTGCTCCTTCCTCTATTGCATTCTCTATTAATCCCGTTTGTTATAAATATTGCATCAGCAGAGGTAATGCAGGGTTTTGACTGTGTATTAGGAAACCATTGTGAAAACCACCAACTTTTTTTAGTGCAATTAGTGATTGCTCGCTCTAGCACCTCTGTCTCTTCAGTCTCCTCTACCAGAAGTCTGGTATTTGTAACTGTGTATGACATCACCTCTTCTGGCTACTTCACCAGCCTATCTTTTCTCTTTCTGTTTTCCTTTGTGCTCTGGATAGGTTCATTAAAAATCTATTTTTAAAAACTAAGTTATGATTGCCCCCATTTATTTTGGGAACGGCATCCTGCCATATAACCCTTTCATATTTATCTAGCATTGTAATTACTTGAGTCGTGAGAGAAACAAAGGCAGTAGGTATCCTAGGAGAAAGGCTGTTACTTCAGAGAAAGCCAGGTATAGGCAGTGAAGAGATGCCTCTACGAAGTTCAGTTCCAGTCCCAGAGCTAGAAACGCAAAGCGTGAACTTGGGCGCTATGGAAATGTTCCTTGAAATGGATATGGTACCAGATCAGAAATTGTGATGACAAACAGGAAGAGTACGGGGTCATAGAACTGTCAAACTTCCTGAAGCTCTCACCTCTGTGTCTCTAATTAATTTAACAGCACTGCTAATAGCAGTTGGCTCAATAGCTAAGAGGAACTACCAAGCAAAAAGGGGTTGATGGTAAGGTTGGAACAGGTACACAAATTCCTCTCAATTTTTTTTTTACCCTTAAGCTTCTGGCAGCCTGGTGAATAACTTCAGCTATTAATCTTAAAGGAACATACAACTGAAAATGTCTCACATCAAATCTGTCATCTGTTCATTCATTCTATTCTGCCTCATTCCTAATCTAGATCATTTATATATCAGTAATCCAGAAGCCAGTGCAGCTAGCTAGTCTGCATTCATGTATTTGCCATAACTCTGTAACCTACACAGAACTATCCCCTCTAAACTGAACCTAAACACCTCTCTCAAATCTAGTAACATCCCCAAGCCCTGCTGTGCCTCTTAGGCTAAGCAACAGTATTCATTATTTTTCTTCTAGTGTGATAAAACACCATAGCCATGGCAACTTGTAGAAGAAAGAGTTAATACGGACCTTAAAATTCCAGAGGGTGGAAGCCGCGATGGAAGAACAGAGGTAGTAGGTGGCACATAACTAGAGCAGCAGCAGACTCGGAATTTCAAAAGACTTTTGCCTTTTTCTGTGCTCCATCAATTTTCTGCTTGTGTAGAAGATGTGAGTCCCAGTGATATACTTCTTCCAGCAAGGACATGCCTCCTAATCTTCCCCAAACAGCCACCAACTGGGGACAAACTATTTAAATACCAGAGGCTCACTCATGGGGGTCATCTCATCCGTACCACCATGGCAACCGTTTACCTCATTTGGAATATATCATCAGTTTTTTAACATGTCTTTCACAAGCCCTCACAACTACTCCTTGCTTGAAAACATAAATCTGATCATGACAAACATCAGCCCTGAATATTTTAAAACCTTTCTGGGATCTCTGGGATTAAATGGTGTCTTCCTCTTCTCACCAATTTCCTTTATCTTTGACATTCTTAATTTTTTCCATTCATTATATTCATAAAAGGATTAGCTTGAGTTTAAAAACAAGTGGAATTCAGACAAAAAGTTTATCTAGAAGATATATTGGGGTATGGATTTGACATATAATAAAGTTCATAAAACATTAACTTTCAAAACAACTTTTATCCACGTGGCTCAGAATAATGGCAAAACCTCTGTATTGTTTCATGTTTTAGCAATATTTTATGGATTATATGCAACAGATATTGACATTGCCTAATATTTTTAGAAGGGAGTAACTATTCACTTACAGAATTGTAATGAAAGCTTAGTAAAAGCAAAAAGAAATGGAGGAAATATAGATACAGTAATGTGTGCATTTTGTTCTGAAATTCTGTGTTTCATTAAACTCTGTAGTCAGTGGTACCAGACTGTGTCTTTTCACTTTAAATTTTTATATCAGAGAATGAAAACCTGATGGTCATAACTGGAAGTGCATGTGCATAAATGATTCTCAGGGTGTTCATTAGTACATAGAACAGAGGCAGGGATGTTGGCCTACTTCAACCCACCTGAACTGAATCATTACAGAAGACTCCCATACGAGTATGCCCAGTTGGATTTAAATCACTTCAGTATATGGTATTAATTCCTGTCTAAAATAAGTTTTGAATGTGGAACTACTTTGGAAGATGCTTCAGCAAGTAATGCCGATAGGAGTATCATTTTTAATAGTTTATATATTTATTCTTTTTACCCAGAGATTCTATAATCCCATAAATCCCAGAAATATTTAAAAATATTCATCTATGAAAGAAAAGTGTTAAACTTTGCTCATGCAGCCCTGTAAAAATCAATGCATGTTCCAGATGATTTATTATACAATGGTGTGGACGTGAGGATTTTCTCTACTGAGAACCATATTCCAACGCTTGCATTCTAAAACACTGTTGGAAAAAGATCCATGTACTGTTTTGTCTTCCTAGATACGGATGTGAGTTCAAGGCATGCCCACCTGCTGGGGCAGCAGCCTGTCTGTCTCAGGAAACACAAGAGTGCTGAGCAATTCTTCCAGATAGACCTCCTTGCCTGCTGCCTTTTTTGTCATTCCCCATCCACGCCCCAAACCTCTTAACCTCATCATTGATGGGGAGCCAGATGTTACCAAAAGGACTCTGATAATATAAAACAGCTGTCCTGTCTAGTGTCCTATAGATGCACATATCCTCACTTTTATTTAATGTTCTCCTGATAATATGAGCAGATGCTTGCTGAACCGAAATATGAGCCATCTGAGAAACATGGATTTCAACAGAACTCAGGGATATTACAGGGAATTTATATAATTTCTGCAAACCAAATATTATATATATTTATTTCTCATTTACATATGTGATTATAGATAATAAGGATTTTACATAATAGGCAATGTTTACCAAGAAGTTGGTTGGTTTAAATAGAAGACAAAAACAGCTATCTTCATTTAAGCCTACAATATGAGTATTCAGGGACTGAGGAAGACCAACGATCAGAAGTTTAAAGGCAGTCTGGGATAAGCTGCTTGACACTGTTTGAAATTATAATTCATAATTTGGAAAAAATTAATTATAAACATAAAATAATAATAGTTATTTTTTAAACAGTGGTTCACTCAGAGGTAATCTTACGTTAGTGAGGCTCTGAACTTGATTTTCTATAACAGAAATATATTGAAACAATAAATTACAGCAAGAAAATGATCTGGGTGGGTGTTGTTTCCATTGAGCTCGGTGTCAGTGGCATTAGGTTCCACATCATTAGGAGGGTGTCTAGAGCATCACTCTAGCTGGGAACCATCACGTGTTTCCCTTCCTATGCTTTCAACCTTCAGCAGCCAGGCCAACTTCAGAATGCCTCAGTAATCACAGCTTTGCCTTTCCTTTCTTTTAAAATATTAGCACCAAGGAGAGTAAGAACAAATAATAAATTAATAACAAGAGCAATGACAACATTATTTTTTAAATATTTATTACTGTGGATCCTAAAAATATAGTTATAAACACCTAGTAATTAAAAAACAAGAGCAATGAAAGTGTTGAAACAAAATGTGTTTTTTTCTCTTTTGTGTAATGTCTAGTCCTCATAAATATAACATCTAAATTATATTTAATTAAAATCAGTCCTCACATATTATCTATATTAAATAATACATGGTTTAGGGTTAGACATGGATGTAAGGAACATGAATGACTATATGTTTAAATATGATAGAGGTTTCCCTCTCTATTATGTAATAGATTACTGATGTTCGAAACCAGAGGAGCTGAAGCAGTGTAGAACTCTGGTATCTTTAATCATTTAAGTGCTATCCACAAGGTCCTTAGAGCTTTACCTCAGGTTTGTAGATGGAGCCTGAGTTTGGTCGTCTGAAGTCACTGAGTATACTGCTGCTTCTGTGGAAACACAAGTCTAGTTTTACATCCATTGTTAGATCAGTCATGGTGGTCACAGGTACCTAAACTGGAAACTGGGCTCAAATAAACCTTAAGTTTATTTTTCTATACAGAAAAATGCCATGCGTTGGAAATAGAATTCATTATATTATATGTATAGCAACTACACTGTCATGGTAAATGCTGAGGCTTCTTGACGTTTTTTTCACTGTACAGAGTTAACAATGCTTAAATATTTGTTTGATTTATTTGTGTATATCAGCTGTGTGTTTGTGTGCCTAGAGGACTTATGTGTACTACATGTGTGAAGGTGTCCACAGAGGTCAGAAAAAAATATTAGAGTCTCCTGGAGCTAGTGCTATGTGACATTGAGATCCACCTGATGTGAGTTCTAGGAATTAAACCCCAAGGCTTCTCTTCAACCCTTCAAGCAAAACTTAGAAATTATGTTCCTAGGATATTATTTTTATATGGATTTAATCATTAATCAATGCAAATTCAATGACATTTCTTCTTGGGATAATTAATTAGCTATTAATCTCAAGTCTGCTAAATCTATCATTATATTCAATTCTCAGTCATGTCAGTCAGTGGTTTCCCATCCCATTTTGGCTTTTTGTGTCTTTGTGTCTCTCACCTTATTCAACTGGAAGCCTGATATCTTGAGATTTGTTTATACTACATATTAAATATCTTTGCTTTCTAGAATCCAATCAGACTCTAGTAATCTTTTGCATGTGTACCTAAAATACAGTTAAATTACATAGAAACAATCTGTCCCTTTACAGTCTTGATTTATGATTTCTTGAATCATTCTATAATAGTTTAATATGATAAAGTGTGAATAAATTACTGAGAACTAGGTGGAGGTTTTAAAATGTCATTCTTTGTGGGTCATTTTGCAACTTTTAGAGTGAACTTGCAAAGAGGTTTGATTCATTCTCTAGAATGTATCATTGGTCAGAATATAGTACTTTTCATACTTGGTTATGGTATCAGCATTTTGATGGACACTCCAGGTCGACCTAATTTAGATCTCTGAGTTTCTCCTTCACTCTCTAACATGGTCCTATAAGCAGCCCAATCAGGCTCCATAGACTCTGAGTTCCAAACTTTTAATTTCAAAAATTTCCTCTGGACAAAGTCTGTATTTCCTTTACTTGCCAATCAGCAGACAAACAGTTTGTCAATCTTGTTGGGAAAACAGGTAATTTAAGAATAGCTGATTACACTCCCTCCCTATGTCTTGTAATTTCATCTTTCATTCCTTCAGATTGAGCATCTTGCAAACAGTGACTCAAATTTATGTGTCTGATTTTTGTTTGCTATTCAATACAGATCATATTCTCTATCACATCTAGGCAGGAAGTAGCAATGTCACCCATGTCATGTTAAATAAGGAAATTTTTAGTAGAAAACAGTTAAAGAATAATGTTATAGCTGGCAAGAGGAATAATATAGAACTCTAGAGGGTAGAGAAGCATACCCTGTGGCTTCTTATCAACTGGGATAGACTTACCAAGGTGGAAATTCAAAACCTATTCCAGGAGATTGGTTCTCATAGCAAGAAACAACCAGCTTGTTGCCACACAGGATACACCAACCAGATACTGAGAAAGTAAGATGTACAGAATGCAAGAGAGGAAATAACCCACATGGTAGAATGTAGATTATTGGAAACTGGTTAATTGAAGTTATAAGAGATAGTAGAAACAAGGTTAAGCTAAAGGCCAAAGTTTCACAGTTAATAAGTCTCGACGCCATTATTGGTGGGGAGCCGCCATCCCACAAAAGGAAAGACAAACTCAGGGAAACAAAAGAAGTAGATTTCATGATGCCGGTTAGAGAAAGACACACCTTTATGAGATATGTCAGAAGCAATATAAAGATGAATCCTGTATAATCTTAAAACAAATAGTATGTATTGAAATTTGAATATGAATAAAACCAAAACTAATAAAACTATTATACATGGTACAATATAATGAAACAACTATGTCAAGTGAAATAAATCAGAACTGGGTAAAAAGTTAAACTCAGTGATTTAAGAAGCGCGTAGAATCATGCATTATGAAGGTAATTAACACAGCACACACCTCTAGCCCTATAAATACACCTTGCTTCTGAATTGGTAGGGCAGATCACTGCATTTTTCATAATCACTGGGTATAATATCAAAGAGAATGCTGTAGTGGTCTTCCAAGAAAGACGTACTTTCTTAGAATATGGATCCTCAGTTCTGTTCTGAATGACAGAATGGAATCTATTCTCTTATTAAGTCAATTTGAAAAATTAAAAATTATGATAACTAGCAGTTACTATTGCCCTTAGATATTAAAAGAGCAAAATAAAATTCAGTCAAGAAAAGATTCAAAACAACACAGATTGCTCCCGTTACCCGATCATCAGACTTGTGAAGGCCTAGGCAAGCTGACAAATTATCTGTGGTTTGAACAAGCTCCCAAGTGATTTAATGAAGCTGGTGTCAGGAGCACATTTTGAATCTATTTATATAGAGGCAGGGTAATTTGACAGGAAGTTCTGCTGAAGAAAGGAAAAGCAATGTAAACAGCTCAGCAACAGATAAGAAAAATCATGAGGCCATAAAATAAGCCTGGGAGGCTCTATGAAGATTTCATGAAATGAAAAGTAATATAATAGAAAACACTAGTCTAATCTGAAATTGAACACCAAATTTTTTTACACTTTTTGTGTACTCTTTTTCTTTATTTGATTATGACATTTTTGTATAACCCCCAAGGTATAAATCACTTTAACATTAGTTAAAATTCATCAACCCTAGTAAAATAACATTAAAACGTGATGTTTCAGATTCTCCCCTTTACAAAAAAGCCTGTGGAAAATATCATCTCACCCTGCCCAGGTATAGTTTGATCTTGGGTCCTCACTCTCATCTCACAGGTCTACACAGATGATACAAGTTTATTTTCCGGACTTTTTCAGTGTGTATACAACAATTCCTTGCGTCGTTTGATTATGACTCTGAATCTTCTCTACAGCTTTCATGGTCTGCCAAAACCTGGTCACATCTTAACTGTCCGAGTCTCAGTCTATCTCCTATTGTTTCTAGAAAGGTGATCTGCTTGGGATTACAGTCTCATCATTCATGTGTTCTCTCCTCCCCTCATACCTAAATAACCACCAGCTTTCCCATCTGATGTTTGTAAGCCCTGTTAACTACAGATTCTAATCACATCACACATGCAGTTTCTTATACCAGTTAGACATGCTTTTACAACCAGAACGTGACCTCTTTATGTGTCTTCTCACTGTGTAGTCACAGAAGTCAGAGATCCTGCGTCACAGAGGAGAGAAAAGTCAAAATCAGACAGCCACGGATATTGATTAAATGAGCTTTGTCTACCCAGTTTTCATCAAGAAGTTTTTGTTCTCCCGATGTTGTTTTCCACAGAGACACAGCTGAATTGTGTCACTGTGAATAAGCTGGCAACAATGAAATGGTTTCCTTGTCAATTAAGGATGGTCAAAAAGTAATTAAAGAAAATCATTTTAATGACTGAGGACTCCTGCTAACATTACGTATGTTACATACCAAATCANAACCAGAACGTGACCTCTTTATGTGTCTTCTCACTGTGTAGTCACAGAAGTCAGAGATCCTGCGTCACAGAGGAGAGAAAAGTCAAAATCAGACAGCCACGGATATTGATTAAATGAGCTTTGTCTACCCAGTTTTCATCAAGAAGTTTTTGTTCTCCCGATGTTGTTTTCCACAGAGACACAGCTGAATTGTGTCACTGTGAATAAGCTGGCAACAATGAAATGGTTTCCTTGTCAATTAAGGATGGTCAAAAAGTAATTAAAGAAAATCATTTTAATGACTGAGGACTCCTGCTAACATTACGTATGTTACATACCAAATCAAACTATAAATAAAAACAGTGCAAAGGAAACATCAGCACTACTGAGTACAGTGGCCAAACACTGTCACAGAACTTAGTGCAAAACCTCATGTACCTGACAAAAAATGGGATGTTCAGAACTGTGAAGCTGGAAGTTATTGCCCATTCCTAAGGGAAAGTATCTAGTGTTAAAAATGATCAAAAGTAAGAACATAACAGCTGGATGAGCAGAGTATGCTCATAATCCAAGCATTCTGGAGGCTAAGGCAGGAGGATTGCTATGAGTTTGAGTCCAGCTTGGGCTACAGAGTAACACGTTTTTATCTCAAATCCCTGCCTCACAAAACACTTTTTAAATTAAAAAGCATAAAACAGGTTTAAAGTCTACAAGAAATCATTTCTTTAACATTAGAAAATAATACCATGTTTAAGAAATATGGCTTGATAATACTTCCCTTATTCTTTCAGTTTTTAAGTCAAGTTAACATAATGCTTTGTAATTTCATTATCATAATTTGAATGATATTTATTATGATATACTTTCATCCATCCTTTGGACTACTGTCTGTGTACACCCATTAGTATAAATTTATATGATTACATCTGGGATAACATATACTTGACATTATGAGATTGTTTCTCCTTTACTTTTTAGTAATGTTCTTATGACTTGATTTTTTTGTGTGTATATAGAGATTTAGAAAAAATATTCTTTTCTTAGGATATGCAAACAAAACTCCAAAGAAATTCTTTATGGAGCAAACCTACTTAAACTTTTTGAATAAATGAATTAAACATACTGTATTCTAGAAAAAAATATATTATCGATTATTTGATTATACAAATAATTAAAGATATATGTAGAATGCATCATAGCTGCATTTCAGTTACCTGTGTCAGAGAAGACAATCATTAAAGATAAAAAATCTTAGTCATGGCTGTAGAGATAGATAAAAGGTTAAGAGCACTATTTGCTCTTCCATAGGACACAAGTTCAATTCCATGCCCCCAGAAAATGATTTGCAGTCATCCATAACTTCCTTTACCAACATTGTGGTCAAGGTTTTCATGTTCTAAATATGCCAGTTGACCATGGATGGGCCCATGGATTCCTTCTGTGTCCTACGATGCTCTCTGTCAAGCAGGCACATATCTCAACACGGAATAAGCACACAACATTAGGAGGAAATTGAGAAGTAGTCTCTGTTGTTTATAAGGGGTTAGAATGTTTATGCTGACAGGTCAACTAAGCCTCACTGTCTTACTGCACCTTCAGAAAGGATTCACTTTTAAAAACTTCCATATAGGCTCTTTCCTTACATTAATATCTACAATAAACAAACAGGTAGACTCTGAAAGAATGAATATGAATAAAGGATGTAGCTGTGGAGCCATTTGAAACAATTTCACTTCTGGTATGTAAGCATATTTATCTAAATAACTACACAGTTTTAATTGGTTATTTAAACCAGTAATTACTTGCTGTACTTTCCCCATTATTACTAATGTGATACTATAATTGTTAATTCCTTCAAATACATCCTTGTACTTGATTCAAATGTCACTCATGTGTATGAATTAATAGACATGTTGTGGTTTTGCAATGATTGAGTACCTTTTAATACAGGAAAATTACAAGACCTTACAATATTGAATACTGTGCAAAGTGTAAAAGATTGCCAACCAGGGGCATGGAGACCCAGAGATTTAAGGAGCATACTTATTTTAAATAACCTAAAGTTTATATATTAGTCTTCATAAAGAAATTTATATCATGTCAGCAGTATAAAAATGTAAATCCATCATGAGTAAGAACCATGGAAAAATCTAATTGCTGAACCTATATGAGTTTCATATTACTTCAGCAATAAAGAAATTTTGTAGGATTCCATAAATCTTCTCTGAGAAGGTGTAATAACTATGCTTTTATTGTTTGGCTTTGCTTGGTAAACAGTTATCAGTGAAGCCTAAATATTGTTTCTTTAATTTGCTAGGAAACATGCATTTTTTTCTACAAGTGTCATAGGATATAATTATCAGGAAATAGTAAGAAAAGGCAGAATGTATGTACATAAATTAGAGTTAGGTTCATCCTGTGATCTGTGTTGTGAGAATGTGATAGATAGATAACCTTACCGTGTAAAAATTGTGCAGCCAAACTCATATCACATGGGGATGGTATTTGACCAGACTGTCAAACAAAATAGCTCACTGTGGATGGTTAAACAATTAATTTATTGTCAAGGGTTCTGGATATTAGAAGTGAAGGTCAAATTATCAGTAGAATTAGCTCCTTCCAAGGACAGAAGCGGAAATCTTGTCAGTGTCTCTACTTCTGGTTATTAATCAGCAAACTCTGTGCCTTCCCTCACAGAAGCACTCTAATATCTGTCTTCATCCTCGTGATATCTCCACCTCATAGCACGGCAGCTGCCACAGCTATAATTAGCCCTACTGCACTTGGGCTCAAAAAATACAAAAGCAAATTATTTAGGTGTCTGTCCTACTTACTGAAGCTCAACATCCAGCCAAACATTAAGAAGGAAACCAAAAGTGTTGCCCAACAAGAATGTGGTCTATGACCTGCATGGCCTGTTAAGACCGGCAGCAACCATGTTCTTGTGGCAGAGATCAGTTCGGTAGGTAGGATCAACAACCCTATTGTTGGGTGGCATCTGCTGGATGAGGTGAACAATCTTTTTATGTCAATATCTTGGTGTTAGTAGGAGTGCTGACTAATGTGCTTGACATTTAGAAGACTTGGGCTAGGACATTAGTGATGTGCTTTTATGTGTAATGTGAAACTGGATGTACTCTAACTATAGAGAGGCAAAAGGAATGAGTCCAGTTCCTCAGAGTTCTTGCCTGAGGCCAAAGAGCAATTTTTAGGTCTGTGCCTGGACACACCCCAAATGAACAAGGTGTGTCATCAACAGCATGCCTCAAAAGCTGGGGTTCCTTGAACTAATCATAATGATGCCTTGAAGGAACTAATTCAAGAGCAGCAAAGGCCTAGCTGTCACCAAATCCTGTGATTCATTGCAGCTTTATAAGAAGATTCTTCAACATAAATGAGGAGGCTAATTGATAGTGATTTTCAATTTTATTTTGCAGTTATTACTATTAGTTAAATATGGTATGGGATGGCTTGTGTGTCATGGTGCCTGTGTAATCACATGCTGTCAGAAAACAGATTTATGAGGGGAGTCCTCTCCTTTCAACTTCCCGTGGGTTTTAGGGATGGAACCTGGTTTATGAAGCTAATTTCTTTATCTTTTAGCTGTTTCATCAGACCAGATTTTGGTTAATTTTTGTCAGAGCCAAAACTGTCAGTCATTGTCCATTAAATTTTAGAAATGGGGACTCAGGAGTTTGTTCTTGAGTGCTACTATTGTTCTGAGCAGAAGTGAACTTTTTAATTCACAACATTAAAATATTGGACAAAATATGATCTCATCAAGGAAATTTTTGTCTGCCTCACTATCAGAAATTGGGGACAAGGATATTCAAATTGTGTGGGTTCCTTTAAAAGGATGAGTGCTCCTTGAGGTGGTGAACAGGCAACCCACTTTTAAATCCAGGGCAGTCTGAAAAGCTGGGACCAGCAGAAAAGGCATTTTGATGATGGACAATGAAGAACAATTAAGTCCTTAAATGTCCGTAAGCTGCTCAAATAGTGATATGCTAGGCAGAACCTAATTCTATTTTCTTCCAGAGAGTAAAAAACTTATTTTCCATTCAGTTACCACTACAATTCAATCTTGCCCGCAGAAGACCCAGAGAATTATAAATAAATGTCATATTTTCTTCTAAAACATTTGCGCATTTGATGATATTGTGTAAATTCGGGATGTTGTCAGTACTGGAACATGGGGGGATATATTAGTTTTTAGCTAAAGTTTATAAGTCATTTAACAAAAGCACATTTACCACCATGTCCATAGATAAAAAAGCTGGCTTGATTCATAATCCTAGCATACTGGTGCAGCAAAATATATAAAGAGAAATCTAATCTTCAATTAAGCATATATCATAGATGGCAGAACAGGGACCCAGAGTAGGTATGGCAAAAGGTCAAGAGAAGCATGCAATCACCTTTGCACATTGAAATACATGAATAGTAGGACACACAACTTAGTCTGACTTATGCTTCAGATATTGCTAAATCTGAGGGGACAAGATGAAATCACACATGGTCAGGAAATCGGTATACTGAGGTTCCCTCTCGAGTCACTGATTCCTGTGCCAGTGGAGAAACAAATCACAAACATTTTGTCCTACTACTGTGGAACTGATTCTTATGAAATAAAGAAGCATGGAGCAAAGAAGAGGATGTGACATATTGAAGAACAGTGGTAGAATTGACTGGGGAATGGAGGTTTATTAAAAGCAAACACTGGATGGAGCTGTCTCTAGGCATTGTTCACACTCACACAAGTGAGAAGAAAGAACTCTCTCAATGGGAAATCTGAGGATATGAGACCTCACTAGCCATTTCCAAGCATTTAAGTGGTGTGGGGGAAGGAAGAACAAATTTGCCTTACAACTTAGGCATATAAACTTAGACAAATTTTTACTGTCCTATTGTCTTTAGGAACATGGCATTTTACCAATGGAAAGCAGGGGAGTGTAGCAACAAGTAAGAACAGAAGACTATTATGTTACTCAGTTTTAATAAAGTATCTAGCCCTGCTTGTTACAAACAAATCAATAATTGCAAGCAAAGCTCGTGTGTGGGATGTGGCACTCCCAGTAATTTGATGTACCTATAAAGGGAAGTCATTGACACCAATCAAAATATTGACATTGCTTAATTGTCCACTATGACTAATCATTAGTGTTTGTGTGAAATGATGTTGCATTACATTGGAGAATGCTTCGCATTCCATTACTCTGTGTTAAACAAATAAGCTCCTCTCCTACCTCTAAATCTCAAAGACAAGGCATTTGTTAATGCAAAGGCTTCACACTAAAGCAGAGAAGATAAAGGGTGAATATTTGTGAAATACTATAATAGTCTGTCTCCATCTTACCACAATTTGTCCAAAAGCATCTACATTCCTATTGATAATCATCTGGATGCTTGCTCTTATTTTCCTAGAATGCCCTCCTTAACTATTATCTATTTCCCTAGATTTGGAACTAAAAAAAAGAAAATGGCCCCCAGAGTCTCCCTATTAGACTACCTCCTGTAGCAGACACATAAACTGTGTTCTAGGTGTGAAAGCACAATTAGAATCCATTTGGACCTGCAAGTTATCGTTATACAGATCATATTAAAAGACCTGAAGTTTTAGAATCTAGTGGGGCTTTGTTTTTTTATTTTTTATTTTAAATTTGTTCATTTATTTTACATCCTGACAGGGGTTTCTACTCCCTCCTCTCCTTCCATTTTTTCCACCCACCTCCCCTTTGCCCTGTTCCGTCTATTCCTCTGTTTCTTTCCTGAAAGGAGCCACTTTGCCATGGGTGTCAACAAGGCATTGTATATTGAGTAAGCTCTACCCCTCTTATTAAGGCTTTGTAAGGTAACAGTGTATGAGGAAATACTAACAAAAGTCTTTCAAAGTTTTGGGGACAGCTCCAACTCCCACTGTTAGGAGTCCCACAAGTATCAAGCTATACCACCTGTCACACTTACGTAGAAAGCCTAGGTCTGTCCTACGTGGTCTCCTTAGCTCTTGCTCCACGTCTGTGAACTCCTATGAGTCCACGTTAGTTGTCCCTGTGGGTTCCTTTGTGAGGACATTGTCCTCCCTCCCCCTACCGCTTATACAGTCCTCCTATAAGATTTCCGAAGCTCAGCCCAGTACTTGGCTATGGATTTCTGCATTTGCTCCCACCAGTTACTGGACAAAGTCTCCCTGATGACAATTAGGGTAATAACCAATCTTGTTACAAGAGATGGTCAGTTCAGGCTCCTATTCACTACTGCTAGGAGTTTTAGTTGGGTTTATCCTCATAGATTCAGGGACGTTTCCCTTGTACCAGGTTTCTACCAGACCACAAAATTCTCCCCCTGTCAAGACATGTCTTTTATTATTGTCCCCTCCATCCCACCCCCAACCCAATACTTCATCTTCCCATTCCCACCTGCCCCCACTTTATCCAGAAGATCTATTTCCATTTCCAGGGAAATCTATGTATCTCTCTTTGGACCCTCTTTGTTACCTAGCTCTCTGGAGCTATTGATTATAGCACGATTATTCGGATATATAAGAAACATATTTAAACATAAGAATATAGTGGTTTTGAGGGTAACAAAGGTGTATTATGCTATGGGGTGCTTTAAATGCTATTTAGAAAAACCACAGAACACACAAAATTTGTCAAACACAAACATAGAAAGGTTATTTTGATGTGAGTTCTTTGATTGCTTCCATAATTTATCTATATTGGGGAAATGTGAGAGCTTGCATAGTTGATCAATGATTTGTTTGGGGGCAGCGTGGTTTTTTAAAAGGGTTTTTACTTAAAAGTGATTGTTACCATTTTAAGCACATTGTTTTAGGTCTCACATAATGTTAGGTCTCACCAAAGCTAAGTTAAGGTGTGTGCATGACTAAGCCAAACATGAATAATTCTGAGGAAGGAGTAGTTCCATCTAGGCAGACTTTGCTCTTTGAGATCCCCTCATGCAAGGTAAGGTGCTTGGGATTCAGAAATTCAGCTAGGAATGAAAGACTCCGTTAGTCAAAAATGGCATTATATGAGGGTTTATATGTGTCCTTTCAGGTAACTCACTAATGACTGTGCAGACCTCACTCATGTCTTGTATTGATTATTTTGATGCTAAAGATCTCAATACAGGGTAATAGGATAGCCAGAAAGACAAAATTATCATTCAGACTTGTTAAATGTGATTTTCTTTTTGATTTTTATGTAGTAAAGATCCCTGGTAAACAGTTCACATTCAAGCTCTGTGACGTTTAAACCCACAATGATAACACACACTCATACATTCATGCACAGTATTGAAAACCATGCCTGTCACATCTCTATATTGCATCTTTTTCTCATCTGACAGCTGTATCATCAGCTTATGTTGTCATAGCTTGTATAAAATGCTCTCAGGGAACAACACTCAGAACACTGCTTACAAGCCTAAGCCTAGAGATGTTATAATGAAGAGTGTTACAAAACCCACTTTCAAAGTGTCTTGATATAGATAGTATGAAATCAACCACATGAATCACTCAGAGCATGCAGAGAAAATTCTCACCACTGCATAACCACCACCATCATCTACCCACAAAGAGAGAGAGAGAGAGAGAGAGAGAGAGAGAGAAATAGATTAAATAGCAGGGCTATAAGGATGATTAGCTGGGAGAAAAGCAGAGCAGAGTCAGGATTCCAACAAGGTCTCTGAAATGTGTAACTGGAACAGGAGATACCAAATGAGCCTGAAGGCCAGCAGGCACTTGGGTATGCTAATAAGCACCTCAGATCCCTTTGTCCTTTTAGTGAGTGATCAGGGAAATGGCTCCTTTTGGTTTAGGACAATTGGCTTCACAAGTTCCTGAGGAACTATGGTGATATGCAAGATATTCATCAGTGTGGCTATAGGATGGGGCCA
>LOEQ01007331.1:19833-32698 GCA_001685075.1 Bramus lutescens | reverse complement strand
CAGTACTATATCAGGTATGGTGAGAAATCTTTAAATCTGATCAAAGCCAGTCATGCACATTGATAGAACTCAAGCCTACACTATTTAAGTCATTATTTCCAAGTCTATTGGGACATATATGTGCTGATATTTTGTTTGTGATCTAACAAATAGAGCTTGCTTGTGGATCAGAATGTGGAGCTAAGCCACTAGTTAGACACAGAGTTCAGACAGTTTTAGCACACACTTAATCCCAGCATTCTGGAGACAAAGACCGATGGATCTCTGTGATTTCAAAGCCACCATGCACCACACAAGATTGATCAAGTCTCAAATAAAAACAGAGCTAGGCATGGTGGCTTACACCTTTAATGCCAGTACATGGAAGTCACAGACCTTTAGTCCGAACACTAAGGAGGTGAATACAGGAAGGGATACGGCTAGGAAGATACAAGAATATAAAGCAGGAGTCATGGGATTTAGTCTGAGGACTTGTTGAGAAAGAACACTCCTTTAGCTCTGACGATTTCCTAGAGGTAAGAACTAATGGCTGGCTGCTCTGCTTCTCTGATTTTTCAGCTTTCAACCCCTAATATCTGACCAAAAATTACACAGCACATATCTTTTTGGGAAAAATAATCTTCATCTATTTAGATGATTTCTATTTATGTTTGATGTCACTGGTTAAGTAGTAATATCCTTGGGTGGCAATCTAGGAATAAGGAGGTTGTGGCAAAGATATTCAAACAATTAGTATGGTGATTTCACTAGGAACATTCAACACTGGGCAGAGCCCTAAGTTCATTACAAGGTCTACTTTTCCCTAATGTACTTTTGCCAAAGTAAAATTATCACAAATTCTTCAATTAAAGTTGGACTGTTATTAAACATACTTTTGTCCCTTGTAAAGAAAGTGTCAATTATGTGATTGTACTTTATATTTATGATAGAATCAAACTAATGTATGTCCATATCTTTATAGATATATTTGAATATGTTATGTAAACAAGTTTGGCCCTGTTATTATAGTGTGGAACTTTTAAAACTCCCAAAGTTATAGTAATTAATTATTGCTGATAATTAGAGAGAAATTGTCATTTTTTGAAGCTTTGAGAAGGGCATTAAAACATGTTAAGTTTAGGATATAGTATTAATTCTCACTTCAGCCACCTACAGTGAATCTTGTAGCCTGATGCTAGCACTGGTGTATGTTTCAGATCATGTACTTTCTCATTCTTAACAGAGATCTTAAAACAATAACCAAATCTAATATAGAAGCATTTGTGACCAGTGTAACTGTCCACAGTAAAATCTTCTGTTTTAAAGATCTCTGGACTCTTGAACCATTATGATAAGAGTTACGGGCTATTTCAGTCTTTATTTTAATAACATATATGATTTCTCTTAATAATGTGAAATTCTATATTCTTGCAAAAAGAAACAACCTATAATTATATGAATATATTGAATAATAATACAAATCTATTTTTAAAATATGTTAGAAAGTATTTAATGGAGCCAATGTTTTATTTATTAGCTATGTATTTTATTGTTTTTCATTTGAGATTTGAGGGAAAAAAGATTTTGTAATATAACAATTGAACATTGACCTTCATGATCTAAAACATTAACTTACCAACACTTAATGACTAAAGTTTTAACTTTTTTTTAAGAATGGTGCAATATGAGGGTATAATAAAATGGTTATTGGATAAAGAGATACAATGTAGGCACGAAGATTTGAGTTTTGGTCCCCAAACTCAACAGCAAACATCACAGTGGATCAATCACCCCAGTCCTGTAAAACAGAGACAGGTAGATGTCAGGAGCTGATGGCCGATCACTACAGCAGGCACACCCCAAACTCTAGGTTCAGTGACAGTCTCTGTCTTAAAAGAATGAATTGGTGAGGGCTGGAGAGATAGTTTGGCCCTTAAAAGCTAGGCTTATAACCAGAAATATAAGAATAAGTTGGTAAAATACAGTAGATACCTAACATTGACTTCTAGGCTCGCTGCATACTTGAGCACAGTGGCTCAGCACCTGCTGAGCTACATTATTCAGACAAGCATTTTCATTTGTTTTTCAGATGAGCATTTTTAAAACAGTAGGTAAAACAAATATTTTTTGTGTGTAACACAGTTTATTTTATAGACATCTTCTCAAGTGGATGCTTCATACCATAAAGAAAACATAAAAGAGAAGAAAACTACTTCTCATTCTCTAGGTAACCAAACATCTCCATAGCCCACAAAACAAGAGCACTGGTTGCTCCTCCGAGCTGAGCTGCCACCTACAGGGATCAGCGTACAACAACCATTAACTTTGACTTTCTCCACCAGCTTCAACTTACGAGCCTGTTTAAGGTAGGCATCTTAAATTTTGTAAGGCTGATTCTTTTTTAGAGTGAAAGGAATTACAAGAAAATAGCATCTACTCATTAGGCTGAACATGAGTAATTAGACACTTCATTATTTTCTATGGTGATAGGAAGATGAAAACCTGTTGAAGAAATGAAAGAGATGTGACAGAGGTGTGGCTGTTAGTGTTTCCACCACCCCATGGGTTCAAGTGCTTTTCAGTAGGCTTAGAAACTCAGAATCTATGATTTCTGCTCATATTTGCTATTAACCTGTAGGTACACCATACACACACACACACACACACACACACTTCTGCTTATTCACTTAGACACTAAAAGTCATAAAATTTACATTACCTGACAACTAATGTTGACTTGGAATTTTCAGAGTCAGTCGAAGGTTACATTTTAGTCACTAATGGCTGTTGCAATTTTATTTGAACTAAACTTTTCAGTTCTTTCAAATTGTGCAGTTAGAAAATAGAATATGTCTCCCCACAGCCAGACATTAAAGAGAGAGAGGCCTTGGAACACACAGCTCTATCTGGGAATAGGAAGCATGTAGAAAGTAATAGCCAGAGGGAATGGAGGACACCAAGGCCATGTAAATCAACTAAACAAGGCTAATGTCAATCATAGAGGCTGAAGCTCCCAAACAGAGCCCACACGGGTTTGCATAAGGTCCTCTGTGTATACATCATAGCTTTAAGCTTAGTATTTTTATGGGACTCCTGCGTATGTGAACAAGAGGCTCTCTGACTCTTGTGCCTGCTCCTGCACCTCTTTCCTTCCATTGGGTTGCCTTGTTCAGGCCCAATGTGATGTCTTCTGTTTTATCTTATTGTATTTTATTTTGTCAAGTTTGTTGTTATCTGTTATAAACCCGTTCTTTTCTGATGAGAGACAGAAAAGGAGTGGGATCCAGAGCAGAGGGGACAGACTGAGAGCGTTACAGGGAGGAGAAACTGTGGCAGGATACAGTATCTGAGAAGAGAATCTCTTTCCAAAATATTAAAAATATAATAGGAGGTAAAAAGAAAAGACCATATTTGAATACATAATATAATTTCAAAATTTAATTGTGTCTATTCATTATTTTGGACGTAGCTGACATTTTCTGAATGGCAGCAAGGTTTGCCCCCAATTGTCTAGCACTCACTGCAGTCCTGTCCACACCTCCAAAGTGATGGGGTTACAGGTGTACGCCCTCACTCCAAACCCTCTGTGGTGGTTCATCCTGCCATAAAAGGAAGAGAAATAAGACATTCACTTAGAATGTTTCTCAGTATAAATAGCAACAGTTTAAGCATCAGTAATTAATTAATCAGTGAAAACCATGATGCATCATTTTGAACTTTTATCGGCACCAGAAACAGAGGTCATCTTCCAAATGAATTGATTGAATTCCTGCTTCTACCCTTTGTTTACACTGAAGATAATTTTCTCAAAGCTATGATGTTCTTCTGGACATTTCGTTGTTCATACGTTTTAGTTTTTAAATATCTTGGGGCCATATTGAAAGGAAAAGAGGCCTTTCATATAGTTTCTAACAAAATAAAAAAACAAACTGTTACTAAATCTTCATTGCAATGTTTAGTGTTTATTGTCATCTTGAAAGAAACATAGAATCACCTGGGAGACAGGACTGTGGTCTTCTTGCCTTTTGGGAGTTAAGTTGATGAGATTTAATGATTTAGGGAGAAATGTGGGTTGTGCTCACAAGATCTTGGATGATGTGAGTAGAAAATGCTAACTGAGCTGCATTTCTTACTGTTTCCTGATGCAATATGACCCGTTGCTTCAAGCATTGGCTGCCTTGACTTCCCTTCTTTTGTTTATCACTGCAGTGAGAACAGAGTAAGGCATTCATTGTATGCATGGATCCTACATCCTGTAGGTGAATTAGATCTTAGAGGTAGATATTCAAAAACTGTGCATTTATTAATGCCACTTTACTAAGACAGAGTTGACTCTGTTGAGTACTAACTACAGACCTTTGCATTGTCTTTTATATGCACTGAAACCTTATTCATACATTTTAAACTAAATATAATTAACTTATAATTTTTATTTTCAAGTTGAATGACTGAAATACACTTATAATGTATATTTTGTTATCGCTGTTATTAGCTAATCATGATAACTTTTTCTACTTATTTACTTTTAGAAGAATAATTAACAATTTTTCCTATACTAGATTGACATATTCCATCTAACCACATTTTGTAACATTTATAGTATATATGAATTTTCTTCAATAGTTTTATAGATGCAATAAAAATAAACTACATAAATATTAGTCATGTACATGTAAGCAAAGAGATACATTCCTTGCATCATACCTTTCTTTGAGAGCTTTCTGCAATTTCTTTTCTAAAAGAAACTACCGCCTGAAAGTAATGAAAATTAATACTTTTGGGGATCTGTGAGTAGTTAAAAATATTAGTATACACTTTGTGAGCAGCCATTTGCCCTACTCTGTGGAATTCTTTATATTCTGATATTTTCCTGCATAATTTCCTTTCAGTTTTAATTTTTCATGTATGCATGCTGAGCACAAGTCGGAATAAGTTTTTCTCAGGTTTTCAGGGAAATGTCATCAGTTGGTGGCTCTGGTTGTGAACAATTCACATGCAATAGGTTTAACGGTGGATTTTATCTTAAACAAACACGTTAGACACAACTTCAATTTAAACCATAATTCCTTCCAGGCTTCCTTGAAAATCAACATAGGCTGGAAGAAACAAATTAGAATGTTCTGGCAAACTTGAATCATGACTCAGTTCACAATGAACGTGGACATTCTGCTGAGTTTTGCTTCCGAATAGCAAGACACATGTGACCGGCAAGCAGTGGAATGTAGAATGTCAACATCCAGTTTAAAATAAAAGTATTGGGGAGACTTGAACTTTTCTAGTATTTTGAAAACTTTAAGTTTCATTTTTTTTCCATGATGTGACTATAATTCAAGCACTTTGATGGTCACAGCTTCCATTTTATGTGAACCTGTACAAACAGACACATCTGAACATGATTCAGGCAGACAGCTTCGAGGAGAATCTTAGTAGAAAGATGCCCAGTATTCGATGTCTTCATGCGATGAAGCCAAAAGACATTGGGAAAATGCCCATCCAAGAAGGATACCTCTGCCAGAGAATGCAACTCTAGGTGTCAGTGAAATGAATAAATGATGGTACAGCCACTGTGTGACCCCCCTCTAAAGCAGCAGCTTATGTTGACCCCCATGCAGGGGTAATGTGAATGACCATTTGCTTGCTCTGGGTCCCCATGCTACTGGGAGCCAAGTAGAAACTAAGATGAGAGGCGTAGCAGTGACCAAAGAGAGGGTTTGATGGGTGGATACTTTGGTATCACAGACCACCATTGGAGGAAGTCAGCGCGGGAATCTGGAGAAGCAGGATCTTTAGAGGGAACTTACTTGTTGGCTCGCTCTCATTCTCAAGCTCAGCTAACATTCTTACACAGTCCACGGCTGCTTTACAAGGGAATGATGTTGCCCGTCATGGACTGAGCCGTCTTTAACATCAATCAATAAAGTCAGTCTGTCACAGGCCTGCCCTCAGACCAAACTAATCAATTGAAACACTTTATATATGATGATTGTGTGTCTGGTCAGAGATATTGGAGCCTTCCTTTCCTTTTTCTGCACGTGCTGACCTTGACGAATCCCTTTCCCAGAGCAAGGGTGCCTCCTAATTATGCACTGAACTGAAAACTCAGAAACTGAAGAAAGGTAAACTTCTCAAGTGTGTCTCGTGTGTGTGTGTGTGTGTGTGTGTGTGTCTGTATGTGTATTCACATGCATATATTTGGTAATACTTCTACATTGGGAAAACAGACAAGGACACCCGATGTCTGTCTTATTTTCTTGAGAAAGTCTCTTTCTGAACCTGAAGCTAAACTGAACGATATCAAGCCCTTGTGACCCTTCTTATTCTAGCGTGCTCTAATATTACACAGACTTTTAGAATTTTATCTTGATGCTGGGGATTCAAACTCAGATTCACATGCTTGTACAGCAAGAGCTTTAACTCAGGGAATCATCAACTCAGCATCCCAGCTCCCCATTTTTTAAAGCTCATTATCCCAGATGCTTGTTTCACTAACACAGGGAGCAAACATAGAAAGGGTGATTTAATTAAATAAGATCCTTAAAAGAGACAACCTTTAAATATGAGTAGTTTCCAAACACCTTCTGGTATATTTCATAGATATTCAAACGTAGCAGTTAAAAGTTCACCCGTGCAAATGTGGTCTGGCATTTGGTAAGTGACTGGTATTTGATCCGGACACAGTTTCCTTAACAACAGTAGCAATGGAATAGCTAAATGTATATTGATGATTAGGGCAAACTATTACATAGGGAAAAGATAAAGGTGAACCATGTGATTAGGTCTTCAAATTATGTGCCTGATACTGCTCACTTAGTCTGCTATGTTTAAGAAAACTTGTAATTTCTTCAGCACATGTCATCTTAACATATATTTGAGGATAAGAAGTCCGTAGCTGATTAAACATCCAGCGTAGAGTTTCAGTTACCCCCATGTAATTTAAATAATATGCTGTGTTATAAAGACAAATAATATATCATTTTACTGTCATTTCCTTACATTGAATTATAATTTATACACATCCAAACCTGAAGTAATCATAAGCTACTGTCACTTCCCAGATTACTATGGCAACTATCATGGACTGAACGAGAAGACAACTTCCTTGTTATTGACTCCACTGTCTGTGGCCATCAGAGTGACGGCACAGTGAGTATAATAGACGGCTCTGAGAACATAATAGGTTTTTAATGATTATTTTCTCTGTTTAATCAGATATGAACGATGCACTGCACTTGTAGTTTGCTTCTTTATTTTGTTTATATTCATTTGACTTATTAATTTTTATCTTCCACAATGAATAGAAACTTTATCTAGATTTTTACACCATGATTTTGCCAGTATGATGAGTGGCTACAATGAGTTTATAATAACTAAATATATTTTATGTAAGGTAATTATATTTATGTCAGTAATACTATGATGACTTTCTTCTAATTGGGAAAAATACTTTTTATGTGTGACACTGTTTTTATGAAATGCTTTCCTAATTTGATATAATCATTAAGATTATCCAGAGAAGTTGGTGTCAGGACTTTTAAATGAATTATTACTATCATTATTTAAAGCACAAAGAATATTTTAAATTAAACCCAAATCTTAGGTAGAAGGACCACAACTAAAGGTCAGATCTAGAGACCCTTTTCAGTAGTAATAATAACTACCTAACTAAATACCAGAGAGGAGTCTCAACAGGTAAGAACACTTGCTACCAGCCTGGAGGAAAAGAGTTTGATCCACAAAGACTCATGGTAGAAGGAGAAAGCCCACTGCTGAAGGTAATCCTCTGGCCTCTACATTCATGTATTGCCAACAAGTATGTACCCCCATGCACAGAACTACATTAATTATGTAACTTAAAAAATTCACCCCAAAGTACTTGAGTAATTGGTTTATAAAAACAAATGTGTATATGCTAACGTCTGTGTGACGTATTTAAAAATTTATAATAAAAACCCAAAAGAGAGTATCATAAAATGTTATTATATGGTTTGTTATTGCCTTCTTTCATAAAAGAGAGCAAAATACAAATACAAAAAATTTTCACTCTGTAAAACATTGATATTTTAAAATATTAGCTGTAATAATCTCTAAATTCTAATGCCAGAAACTATAAAATGTGTTATCAAAGGACAAGACAATTTATGATCTCTGTATTCAAAGTTTCGCATGTGACTATGTTGCTAGTCTGTGCCATGAGGCTGGATCTACTGGAACATTACAGAAACAGAACCAAATCTTCTGCTGTTGTCACCCACCAGTTCTCACCTTGAAGTGGTAGATTTGGTGACAATCATTTACTGTAGGATGTTGTCTTTGATATTTTTTATCTATTAGCATATTGATAAAACCTTCTGCTCATGTGGGAAGTTAGATTGTCCTATTATTAAGCAAGTTGTACCACCCAACAAGCTCTATAACAAGTCATCTCTAAAGATAAACAACACTCCAATGATGTCTACAATAGATACAGCCTCCTGAATGGTGAAGGCTATAAGAAGTCATTGTTAACAGGTTATGACAAACCAACCTGATTGGACATTTCTTTTTTTCCTTTCCTTTCTTATTTAGTTTCTTAAGGAAGGGTTTAGAGAAACCCTATATCACTCTATATAACAGCTCGCTGTCCTGGAACTTGCTTGTAGACCAGGCTGGCCTTGAACTCACAAAGATCTGCCTGTCTTGGCCTCCCTACTACTCGAATAAAAGACATGTGTTGCCACTACCAATCTTGGACATTATTTCTAGCTGAAAATATCTATCTGGACCAACCTGAAAGATGAGAATTGGTGTTAACAAACCTAAGGAACGTTGGGTAAAAGCTGTATGAAGGCATGAGAAGAAGCATCTCAAAAACTTAGACAGTAGTGAACATCAGCTTTTGTGCACATCTATAAACTTTGTTTGAGTTACTGAATCAAGACTAGAGTGAAAACACATTGCCCTCAACTGAAGTCTCTGACATCATGAGCTTCACAGGCATCCACAAAACTACATGACATCCTAAAAGCTTATAGTTGGCTTCTTGTACACTTATATACATGAAGTCAACATATTTTTGTGGTAATGGTAGCAAAATAAATTCTCTTGTATAATAGATAGATAAAATTCCATGATACATCATATGGAGAATTAGATTTCTAGTATTATGTCTCTGGACATGTCTAGATAAATAAAAATATATTATTTGTGTTAATTTAAATTCTTTTTCTATGTTCTTCATGACACAGAAATTTTCCTTGAAGTGTTTCCCTAATGTAGCTCCATTATTATTAGAAATAAACAAGTGAGATGAAATTAGTCACTTTAATGCCAATATCATAAAAAGAGCCCCACAAAACTATAGAATAATCACAAAATTATTATGCCAATTTCCAGTCATGTGTATTTGACTGCCTTTTGCTTTCAGCCCAAATTTCATTTTGTTTCATGCATGAATGAACGAGATCTAGTTTCTGAAGAACTTTGTCCTGGTCAGGCTTTTCCAGGCTATCAATGATGTGACTAATTTGAATATGATTATTGAGTCAGCTCAGCAACATCCGGGTCAACATTTCAAGGCAAGAATGTGTATTTGTAATATATTGTGAAGACATTTGACTGGTTAGAGTCCCGATAAACAATTTCACCACTTCTTTCTTTTGACTAAGACTCTTGATGGAATAACACAACTGAAGAAAGCAATTGTGCATAGCCAGTGTCGCCACAGCAAAGGATAAATCAGAAATGATCACTAGTTGGGCTCTCTTTCTGAGAAGTTCATTTTCCTCAAACTGCTATGAACAGACAGGCAGAATGACTTACCTTTGAGCTGCCTGACAGGTCCCATTGAGACCAGTTAAATGGCAGCTAGGAAGTTAAATGGGAGCCCGAGGTCAGCGTGGTGGCTTTTCTTTTGCTTAAGCATGTATTTCCAAGAACTAGTTGCCGATACTCCCCCACTCACGTGGAAGAAACCTGGCTTGCATCATTGTAAGAATGATATTTTCAGTTTGAGTCAGGAGCCTGCAGCTTGGATGTGCATCACTGGACCTGAGAACGGCACGTCTTTGAGCAGCTTCCTTCTTAGCAGAGCAATGGCACTGAGCATTTCAGTGTCAAATCAACCTCCTGCTGTGTGGAAAGGGAATTAAAGCAAGGCTAACACATCACATGGATTTGGTGAGCAAGGAGTTGGCACTGAGGAAGTTCTTCATCTAAAAACAGACAATTTAAAATATGAATCCAGGAATGTTATCGAGAAGACCACTATAGAGGAGAGGGGATGGCACAGGTGTTAAGAAATAAAAGGGTTGTAGTGTAGCAGTGAGGACAATCAGAATGCCTTATATGCATGTGTAAAATTAACAAATTTAATTTGGGGGAAATGATTCAGTTGTATTATAATCGCAAAGACATTAAAATACTCTTTCAAAAGTGAAATGACTTTTGAGTACTTTCATACTACAATTCTATTTCTCACTGAAATATTAATCCACCAAATATCTTCTTTTATTGCTTTATTCATATTTAGCTGTTGCTGTGGCTTTCTTTATCCTGCATACTACAAAGTCAACTTTAGTAGCAGTGGTGTAGAAGCTGAACCTTCATTCAGCTCATCTGTGTCTAGGTTGGTCAGGTGGAAGGTGCTAAGAACTTCCAGGGATGGATTTGTGATCTGGGTGATCCTTCCTGTATAAGTCAGGCTTGTCTAGAGGAACAGAATGTATAGAATGTGTGTGTGTACGTGTGTGTGTAAGCTGGAGAGATGGCTCAGAGGTTAAGAGCACTGCCTGCTCTTTCAAAGGTCCTGAGTTCAATTCCCAGCAACCACATGGTGACTCACAACCATCTGTAGTGAGATCTGGTGCCTTCTTGAGGAAGAGACCTGGTTAATCATCCTCATCAACTTAGACCATGAAACCCATTGTGGACAAGTTCAACAGAACTGCCATATATATGTTCTGCCAATGCATTGCTAATATATATATATATGTGTGTGTGTGTGTGTGTGTGTGTGACTATGTATGTATGCATATATATGTATGTGTGTGTCTGTGTATGTATGTCTGTCTGTATGTATGTATATATATATATGCATATATAATGAATAGGTTATATGACTCTCATCCTGTAGGCCNTGTGTGTGTGTGTGTGTGTGTGTGTGACTATGTATGTATGCATATATATGTGTGTGTGTCTGTGTATGTATGTCTGTCTGTATGTATGTATATATATATGCATATATAATGAATAGGTTATATGACTCTCATCCTGTAGGCCATTCTCAATAAATACATAGCATAAATATTACATGTATGCATAACTTATTTGTTATGTTATATAGTTATTATCATTAATATTATGCTATAATGGCTTACAGACAGAGGTCCAGTCAACCCAACAATAGTTGTCTACCAATGAAAGATCCCAGAATCTAATAGTTGTTAAGTGTACCAGAGTGGATATCTCAGCTGATCTTCACTACGTGTCCTAATCTTGAAGCAGTAGATTCTAATGCCTGTTAGGAATGGACTTGCCAGCAGGAGTGAGGGCAAGCATGCAAAGAGCAAGCTTCCAGCTTCTGCATCCTTTATTTAGACTTCCCACAGAAGGTGTGGCCCTGGTTAAAGGTGTATCTTCTCACCTCAAAAGATGCAGATTCCAACCAGGCATGTGGATTTTAGTTCATTCTGGATGTAATCAAGAAAAGAATGGCCAGCACACGTCCTCTTTCTCATTTAACAAACTTTCTTCTGTTTTTACAGAGAAGTTTGGACTTTTTGTCAAAATTCTATTAAAAAACTAGCTTGTACTGACATATTAGACAATAAAAGAAGGCTTGAGGATTTTGCATTTGCATTTAGATGTTGTATATATGATTCCATGTTGAAATGGAGGTAAGGGAGAAAGGAACTGTTGAGGCCTGATTAGAAGTGTCAGTATTCTAGAGATTGCTGTAAACTACAAGGTTGGAAGATGGAGTTTCTACATAGGTGGATTCATACAAATCACATCTGTTTGGAATGGTGATAGAAGTTAATGAACTGAAAAGAAAGTTGGTTTTACAGAAAGCCTGTTAAATACAATCCTATAATCCATCCTCTGTTTATGGAGTCCAAACATTGCTCTAATTCAGTTAAACACTTTAAGTTTCATTTTATCATCTGTACATCAATATTATATTTAAGTAATGAATTATATATACTTTTCAAATAACATGACATATCAATATATTTGTTAATAACTCTGTTTAAATATGTGGACTGAATCATAAAAAATATTTTCTTAGAATGGATTTTGTAGATTCCTTGATCTCATGATGATAGGAATTTTGATAGAACTTTAAAATTTTACAAAATATATGCTGTTTTAAAAATATGATAATTCTACACTTTCTTATATCACCATTTCATTTATATAAAAATTGTCTCTCCATTAAAACCAAAACTAACATTTTAACATTTTTAAATGTTTTGAATTTCTGATTTTCAAATGTATACATTGTATTGTTTAGGAAAAAGTTTCAAAATGTCTGTGTCTTTCTATAAAAACACTCTTAATAGTTTTATTGATATAAATTTAAATCATAAATCAACTTACTTATAATTATTTCATGATTTTCAATTGTTAAATATTTTTTTAAATTATCCAGACATTGTCAATTTCTTTGCATAGTAGCAAAGGGTAAAATTTCAATAAAAGTCTTAATAAGAGGCTGGAAGGACAGTACTGTGTTGAAGGATTGCTGCTTTTGTAGAGGACCTGAATTTAGCTCCAAGCATCCACATCAAGTGGGTCACAATTATTTGTATTTCCAGCTCCAGAATCCTATTTTGGCTTCATGGACATCTGTTCTTTCTCTCTCTCTCTCTCTGTCTCTCTCTCTGTCTCTCTCTCTCTCTCTCTCTCT
>LOEQ01007331.1:0-11076 GCA_001685075.1 Bramus lutescens | reverse complement strand
AAATGGGAGGAGGTGGAAATTTTTAATAAATAAAAATAGAAATAAAAAATCCTAAGCTCCTAAATGTTAAAGAATGTGCACTGAAAGTCAGCCTGCATGTATTGGTTCTCTCTTGACTCTTGAGCTAGGATCTGATTAGTTCTTTAGGTTCTGACACTTTGGCTTCCCCACAATGATGGGCTATATCTTGGGAATACAAACAAACACCGACTCCTTTTCCTTTTCTAATGTTTTTTTCATCACAGCATCAGAAATGCAGCTTAGAACTTAAAACAAGGCCATACATATGCTCATGTTAAATATTGTCTTAAGGAAGATCATAATCTGAGCATTGCAACATTCCTATGATTTAGGCTGTGTCTTACTGGAATAATATGCTATTTGTCTTAGGAGATACACATTTATGCAATTTGTCTATTTTTGTTCATTTTATTTTATTTGGTTTTTATTATGTATTTGGTTATTTGGCATTACATGCATCAAGGAAGATTAAGCCCCACCCTCAATTACAATATTATGTATAGTTATTTTTATAGTGTTATGCTTTATTATATTTCTGCACCACAAGCATTTGGGTAAATGGATCAGAAATGATAATGTCTGTGTAACAGAAAAAATAAAAGGTGTCATTATAAACATCATAATACCATAAACACAAGGGTAAAAGATTATGTTCAGAACATGGTGAAATATGAATATCTATTTGCATGAACTTTCATAAGAAACAAAATAAAGAAAGAATGAATAACAGAAAACAAATAATTTTTATTTTATTTCTGATACATTTACACACAGTTCTCAATATATTATCTTTTATTACACTTCTCTAAATTATATTCTCTTGTCATTGAGTTATTGATCAATTGATCAAATTACATAGTGCTTTCTAATAGACTTGTTGTTTGTTAATATAATTCCATATTAAGTTCAGTACAGAAATTACCAAACAAGACTTTTTTGGTACACACACACACACCCCTCAATACATTTATTCTAAGTGTAGGGAAGAGAAAAGAGAATAATTTAAGTATCATTCAAATAAGTATTACAAATCACTGAACTTTCTAGAAACTTGTAAGGTCACCTCAGCTATGTATTTAACACACACCTTATCTTCTGAAATAAGTCAGAAAGATACATAGATGCTTCTTTTAATAAAAAATTATTCCACATGGCGTATAAATCCTATGCTACCATCAAATGTCAGTTACCAGTCATGTGGAAAAAAGTCCTTCTCCCTTCAGAGAGTGATAGAAAACAAATTGGACCCTTGTATGCACCTGAGACATTAGCACTTGACCTATGTGAATGACATCTGAAGAGGAATATTTTGGCAGATTTTTCCCTATGTCACTAAAAACATGATTGGTATGAAATCCATTTTATTTTGGTAACAATTCTTGGAGATCTGTGGTGAGGGCTAGGAAGAGACTGAGCATCATGCCAAAGGATATCAGCTGTGTCTTCCATTCATACTTACATGGTTTATGATCATCTTTAGAACCTGGGGTAATAAAGCCACAAACTGGCTAAATTTCAGTCACAGCAATGTGTAGAAATTAAACCAAGATACTTTATTAGAGGCCATCAACATCTGTCCTTCCTTCTGATCTTCCAACTGAAATTGATGGGAGGTTTTCAGTGGTTTTTCCAATGAACAGTGTTTCCACAGGAACTAATTTAACTAAAAAGTAAGCAAAGAAGCTGTGTCTCAAATACAGCTTCAAATTTCAGGACACAGTGGTTTTGACTTCTCTTTCTGCAGCCCCTTTTTTCTTCCCTTATGCCTTTTCCTTGACATTATTTTTTTTTAGTCAGAATTTGATTTTTTATATTTACATGCATTTTGTGTGTATTTGTATAAGCACATGGTTCTTGGTGCCTGAGGAGGCCAGAAAAGGCTGTAGGATCCCCTGCAGCCTGAGGCATAAATGTGTATGAACAGGTGTCTGTGGGTGTGGGGAACTGAACTCTGATCTTGTGGAGTCGCGGGAGCTCTTAACAGCTGACCATCTCTACAAACCCTTCCTTGCTAATTAAAACAGAACAAAAGAAAAGCAGCGTCAAAGAACCTGCTTTTGTCACTCTAATCATAAAAAATAAACCTAGAGTACTGCTCTTTTGTCTGGTCCTCTGACCTTTAGAAGGATCTATTTGCTTCATATTTCTCTAGATGTTTCTCTCTGTAAAGAAGCCTGTTTTCTTGTCCAGGAAGTAATGTGGAGCATGCTTTTTTGCCCCAACCATCTGATAATAAAACCTTCTTTGGGTACTAGGCTGGAAATCATTTTTGATTTAGCATTCTGTAATATTTCAGTCTCATAGCTCTAACTTCTCTGAATTCTAAAGTGTGGCAGAGTTGATACAAGACAATACTTTGCAATATTCTCCTCCTCTTTGAGGTTTATCAGTTTTCTCTTTAATTATTATTTAGTACCAAGTGATTAGCACTGAAAACATACATAAAAATACTATTATTCAGACTTAGAAGATTGTGTATATATATATATATATACATACATACATACATGCAGGTAGTGTAGGAAGTTCTTCTGTCTATGTGTTGCTTTTATTGGTTAATGAATAAATAAACTGCTTTGAGCCTATGGCAGGGAAGAACAGAACTGGGGGGGGAACTAAATGGAATGCTGGGATAAAGGAGGAGGAGTTAGAGAGTAATGATGGAGCCACCTGAGACAGATGCCGGAACTTGGGTAAGCCACAGACACTTGACCATAAACAGATTAATAGAAACGGGTTAAATTAATGTAAGAGTTATCCAATAAGAAGCTAAAGCTAATGGGCCAAGCAATGATTTAATTAATATAGTTTCTGTGTGATTATTTCAGGTCTAAGCTAGCCAGGTAACCAGGAACCAACAAGTGGCATTTCCTCCAACATGCAGTTAACAAAAATTAATAATAATAATAATAGAAAAAAGACATGGAGTCAAAAATGAACAAATAACGGAATGTAGAAGATTTTGGAGGGAGAAAATGGTGGAGAGAAATGATACGACATTTTTTAATCTCAAAAAGATGTACTTATTTATTTGTAATAGCCAGAATCTTAAAATAACCTAGATTCCTTTCAACTGAAGAATGGGTAAAGAAAATGTAGCACATTTTCTACTCAGCAGAAAAAAAAAATGACATCTTGAAATTTGCAGGAAATTGGATGGAATTAGAAAAGAACATCCTGAGTGAGTTAAGCCAGACCTAGAAAGATGAGCATTGTATGTACTCACTCATAAGAGGATACTAGCTGTAAAGCAAAGGACAATGGGACCCCAGAGAAGCTAAGTAACGAGGAGAAGCCTAAGAGAAACATATATAGATCTCCCTGGGAAGGGGAAATAGATAAGATTTCCTGAGAAAATTGAGAGCATGGGAATGGGGGGGAGAAGGGATGGTTGAAGGGAAGGAGGAAGGAATGGGGGAGGAGAACTTGAGGAGATGAAGAGCAAAGAAAAAGATATCTTGATGGAGGGAGCCCTTACAGGGCTAGCAAAAAACTTGACGCTAGAGAAAGAAATCTACAAGGATGACCCCAGCTAAGACCCTAAGCAATAGTGGAGAGGGTGCCTGAACTGGCCTTATCCTGTAGTCAAATTAATGAACTTTCATGCAGCAACTGATGGAAACAGAGGCAGAGACCCACATCGGAGCGCTGGGCTGAGCTCCCAAAGTCCAGTTGAAGAGTGGGAGGAGTGAGACTATGAGCAAAGNATGACCCCAGCTAAGACCCTAAGCAATAGTGGAGAGGGTGCCTGAACTGGCCTTATCCTGTAGTCAAATTAATGAACTTTCATGCAGCAACTGATGGAAACAGAGGCAGAGACCCACATCGGAGCGCTGGGCTGAGCTCCCAAAGTCCAGTTGAAGAGTGGGAGGAGTGAGACTATGAGCAAAGAGGTCAAGACCATGGTGAGGATGTCCACTGAAACAGTTTATGTGAGGAAATGAGAGCTCACCAACTCTGCCCACCAGAGAAGGAACCGGCAGAGGACCAAACGAGGCCCTCTGAATGTGGGTGATAGTTGTATGGCTGGGACAGACTGTGGGGGCACTGGAGGTGGGATCAGGATTTATCACTACTGCTTGTACTGGCCTTTTGGAACCCATTCTCCTTGTATGGATGCCTTGTTCAGTCTAGGTATGGTAGGGAGGGCCTTGGTCCTTCCTCAAAGCAATGTACCTTACCCTCTCTGAGGAGTGGATGGGGGTGGGGGAGATGGTGGGAATGGGAGGAGGGGAGGGAGTGGGAACTGGGACTGGTATGTAAAATGAAAAAAGATAGGTAAAAACAAAATAAAGTAAAAAAAAACAACAAAAAAGAAATGCTTATTGCCTCCCCAAATACTAAGCTGCTTCTTGTTCATATATGAAAACACAGGGTGGAGAGATGGCCCTGCTGTTCCCAGAGATCTGCTCTTCCAGCAGTCCTGGCTGAGCTCTCTCACACCAGCTCCACGGGATCTGATTTAATTATAGCTCATTTTACATATCCTTTCCTTATTTGGACGGCTTTGATTTGTTTGTTTGGTTTATTTTTGTCTAACTGATTATACCATGATTTCTGAAACTACATAAAATAGAAATATGAGCTGGTAGCCTGTTTCTATCCTTGACCTTAAGGAAAACTTCAAAAATTTCACTGTTGAATATTACGTTAGCTGTGGTCCTACCACATGTTTTCTTTACTGTATTGATGCATATTTCTTGGATGTATAAATACAGGGTAATTTTTATCATGGATGATTACTGAATTTTGTGACATGTTTTCTTAAACATCTTCTGTGATGGTTATGCATTTTTTATTCTTTCAATAAAAGTAATTTGCCTATTTAGAGGAATCTTATTTATAATACCATTAAAATAAGAAAGCACAGGGTCTAAACAGGTCCTAAGGGAAGGTAAAAGAACCCTACGAAATATTCAAACCATAGTCTATTTAGTAGACTCTAAATTCTAGGGCTACTCCCTGGCTAAAAGGATAAAAATGTAACTTCTTTCTCAGTGGCTTGGTATTCTCTTATTCCTAGACATTCAATGCCTTTATGCATACCAGAGAAAGAGTTTTATAGGCTATTGGTCACTAGCTTTTGTTTTACAAGTTTTCCACTGTCCCCAGAGAATATCTTTCTATCTAGATACTTTTTATAATTTTTATCTTTGTAACTGGGAGTAATTAAGATCAGCGTTTCCAATGTTGAGGTGATCTTTTCTGGATGTGCATATTACTAATGGAGTTTGCAAATATTGACTAAAGGCCAGGTTAATGAAGCTTTGAAACTCATGAATTAACAATATTACATTGAATAACCAAAACACAATCTGAAATCAAATGCAGAGTTATAAAGGCCAGGTATTTCAGCAATCTTGTGACACCTTTGCATTCTAGCTGTCATAAAAGCCAGGTCTAAAAAGCACACCCTGCAGGCTCTCCCAAGGACTTGGGGAAACATTTGTATTCATTCATTGCAATAACGAGAGGGCACACAGCAAGGTGAGATGAGACAGGGCCATGGCATTGAGTCAGTTTATAATAGGACATGAACAGTGTTAAGGATCTATTTTCCCATTAACGATCAAATAATATTATGTATGCAATCTTTTAAATGCAATTGGTTTGATTCAATTTATTTCTGAGCATAAAATTTGCTTTTTTATAAATAAAAATGTCTATCAGTGCTGTAGATGAGTGGGTGTCTGGGGTATCCACATATTATCTTTGAATATGATTTCCTGCTTACAGAAACAGAACTTATAGCTTCCAATTACAGAGAATTTCCAAATAGGTGGCCTTCAGGGGATGCAAAGTTAATTAATCTTTAATTTACTCAAAGTGGTGAACATCTTTCTATATTTAGGATCACAAGAACAGAATATTGCCTGTTGAGTTTGAATGCATAATAAAAGTAACTTTTTCATTCAATGTAGAAAAAGTCTCACTGGATTAAATAAAAATTTAAAGCAACATAATACACAGACTTAGGGAAACACAGTCTACCATAAAATATAGAGACGTGTTTCTCTATTGGTTTGTATATTGAAATGCACTCACAGAGACCAGTTTTAAAACTTTGAAGACTTCTGAATATAATTTACTATAATAAGTAGTTATTGAGTATCAAATTAAAGTAAGAAAAAACTCTGGAAATTTTTATCTACTTATATAATAATTATGCATCTTAATTAATTTTATGATATTTATATCATTGATATATTTATATATGTATATATTAATATATGTTCCATATATTTCAATAATTTCACATTGAGTAAGATATAATTGGAAGTTCAAATGTGATCCAAATGAAGTTAGCCCATTGCAGACGTAATATAAGAAGGAGAAACAAATAACAGGTGGGAGAAAGATTTAAGGGTAATCTCGGTGTTTTCAAACTGTTGTTCCAACTCTTCCTTATCTTCAGTACTGAGCTGTGATGCATCAATTTGTGAGTCACAATGTCTCAGTTTGCGTTGATAATCACGATAATAAAGAGATCTTTCCGGATTGTGTTTGCAAAAATGTTTTCTGTAATTAAATGGTAGGATTACTGACTAGGGATATTTATTAAGACTGGTGAAAAGAAGAGGAGGAGCGAAGGAAAAGTGCCACAGCTTTCAAAGTAAAGCTACTCAGCCATCAGATTAGAGGACATACGTGAACTGTACTAACAGGGCATGCTCAGAAATGTAAAGTCGAGACCTCATTTAGGAAGAAAATAAGGAAAGACCTGAGAGGATTAATGGAGTGTAGCTATCCAACATGATAACGGTAGGTGTAGAAAGATGGCAGAGTTTCCTCAACTCCAGTCCTAGAATATTTCAGGAATCACCAACAGGACTTATATAATGTTCTGTGAGGCTGTAAAATATTCCATTTTTGTGCTGGGACCTTGTGGGACTTCGAGCTTCACCCCTATCCCTGAGGAAAGCCAGGTATTGCTAGCCCTCTTTTAGGGGAACTATTAGCTAATGGAAAAAAAACCAAGCTACACAAAACTGCTGACAAGAAGCTGACCACCTAATTTCCCCTACCTATTGAGTGACAAGGGACCAATCAGATAAATTTCCAAGCAGTCTTGTGGATAGCAAAGGGTCAGCACTCGTCCTGAGTACGTGACCAGGGGATAGTTGCGGGGGCGTGGAGAAGAAACACCCATAAGCAGCCACAGCCTATCAGAAAATAACAGCTAAGCTTTACCTAACCTTTAGCCAATTGTGATATAGAATAAGTAATTTTGTACTTGAAATTGTAATCTTGTAACTCCCTTGTGGTTTTTGTCTTTATGAACCCCTTGCAATAGCAGGTGGGATCCATCTGGCTTCATCTGCTGTGCCAGGGTGTGAGGCAGAGGACATGTGCTAGCCCATACATAATAAACAAAACCTTGCTTTTGCATTCGGAAGTATGTGGCTCCGTGGTGGTCAGCTTGGGGTCTCCGGGCTTAGGCGCAACAGTACCACAGAAAGGAACAAGTTTTATAATCAACATTAGGTGAAGCGGATTCTCCCTTACACACCTCACTTCTTTACTGATATTTGGAGCTTTAGGTGACTTATGTGCCTATGGTAACGTAGCTTCCAGTTTGTTTCATATAAATGAAGCTCATGGATTCTGTGGTTAATTTTTACAGCTGTGGTGGCTTTAGCCTAGTCAAAGAGGTCAGACGTTCTCTATGCTCATTAAAGGCACCATTCAGTTGAGCCATAAAAACTTAAAACTGCTTCTACTAGAAATAGTAGTGGAGCTAAGATAGAGAAACAAATTTTCACTACAAATAAATATCCCTCAGTTAATTCAAGCTTCACCACTGTCTCCCATGTGTGTGTGTGTGTGTGTGCACGCATGTGTGTGATAGATATAGATATCTCCTAATAGATAGATAGATAGATAGATAGATAGATAGATAGATAGATACATGGATAGATAGAGATAAATAGATAACTCCTAGATAAACATGTTGTAGGCCAAGTCTGCTGAATTCTGGGGAGATTATCACAATTAATTTTGAGCACATTTTTGTGTAAATTATTAACAGTTACCCAGTATATGTTTATGTGATTCTTCTACAGGAAATGTCCCTCAAAGGATCCTAGATGGGAAGGGGTGGCTCAGTGTTATATTCATTGCGCAAGAAATATTAAAAAATAATATGAATATGTTTTCCACAAGAGCTCTGTATTTATTATTTTCAAATTTAGTATCTCTGTGAATCCAGTTTATAGTTTAGGTATTCCATATATGAAATTATGCAAAGCAATATGAATCCAATATCTAAAGAGTAACTTTATCCTGTTCTAGCTGAAAGTAAATAAGAGGAGAAACTCCTCATTTGTGAATGCCCTGAGACCTCTCTGAAAGCAATGCCTCTTTAGATGTGAATTTGAAGATGGTTGTTGACTTTTGCTTCATCTAACAGTGAGAAAAGAAGATGATATGATGCCCTGGGCTTCCTCTCACTCAGTGCCTTCTGCTCTTTATCCCAGGTTTTCCAAGACTCCAGGGACAGATGGAGTCAAGGACAGCAGGATTAGAATTCTCTCTAACCCTTCAGCAGAGTTGGAGCAGATTCCACACAAGGCAGGCCATGGTAATCCAAGAGCGACCGCAGAAGGGACATGTGTTAGTGAGGTGCAGAGTCTAAAGGGGTGTCCTCGAATCTCTAATCTGGACTGTGATTTGTAAACGGTTCACTGTGTCTGAGTTCCTGCAAACACTTAACCATTTGATCTACTCTACAGATTTGAAATGGAATGCAATCAACATAGGTCAGGAAACAGTCCAAAAATACTGTTAAATAAAGGAGTCTCAGGTAATTCAAATTCATTGTTTTAGAAATTGCACTCTAACAAAGTGCATATATAAAACAGTAATAAAATGTTGTGTGTGAACACCACACACATGCACACTGACAAGCACACAAACACAAACACGCACAGACATTCTGTACGTCACATGTACACAGGTACAAACATTGTTCGTAACACTACTAGAATCTCCAGTTCTGAGAAAATATGTTTTACTTGGTTAATTTTTGTCCTAGAATATACTACTTGCTGTCTGAGGCAACAAACATGATGTTATCTCTGGGCTCCAACTGTTTAAAATTCTATGTCTCTACTTTATACAGTTGAGTTTGTGTGCCTATTTAGAAAGCTAGGAACAGCCTTAACTAACCTTACATATTGGAATAAAAGGGGAGGAAACATACTTGTTTAAATAATAATATGTTATACTTAAGTCATATGATCATTCATATTTGAAATATGAAATAAATATTACATATACAGATTTCACTTATAATTTGATTTCAGAATTCACTTTGAAAATTCTTTTTTGTTAAAAACATTGTTTTTATAGCTGATATAAGGCTTTATAATGGTGTTAGCTATTTTCTGTGCCATATTAATGAAATTGTTCTTGAGCAATTGTATTTTATATTTGATTCCAATAGTATTTTCAGAGGAGAAGTAGTCATGGGGTACAGATAATGGAACAATGCTGTAGCCATGGCTGTCTGGCCATTTCATTAACACAATTATTTGAATTGTGTTTAAGGTAAAGTTTCCTATACCAAATTTAGCATCCGGGAAATTTTGCTCTATTCAACATGGGGACATTTTATTGCTCATTATATTTCATTTTGCTATTATGCCTTCATTTATCAGTTTTAAAATTATTGTCGGTTCTTTCTCCCTTTTTAAATGTATGTGTTTAACAAAGGTAAGACACAATGAAGGAAGACAATTTTAGAATTAGGAAGTGATGAGGAAAATTTCAAAGAAAGGCCACTTTTTAGTTGCTAAGCAAAAGGCTTCCCAGTGGGAAGACAGATTCTGCTATTCAATATCTTTACATGCTGCCAATCAATACTTCCTATATGAAAAGACAGTGGGACTTTAGATTTAATTAAATTTGTTTCTCCTACTTACTCTTGGTAAGTTCACAAAAGCATGCCATTTAAAAGCAGAACAGACTTAGAAGTGACTACATTGCAAACCAACTCCACGTGTCTGTGGGAGCTTCATTTTGGGCTACTTTTTGTTTTTCAATATGACAATGAAACACAAAAGTTTTGGTGAAAATACTACAGAGCATGAAACCATATTGTGTTTCCAGCCTGTAGGGAGTAAATCTCAAATCATTTCCACATACAGTTCTGCAATGCATAAAAGCTAGAATGATATTATGGATGAGCAAAAAAAAGTCCTTTATTTATGTTTTGCTGTACTTTAAACATCATATATATTTGTAAAGAATAAGATGAATGTGGATCATGATACAGAGACACTTTATTACCTAAATTCATCCAAATGCACCTAGCTAGATTCACTAAGTACAACACACTGTTGGGTTTCCCATTAATTACTCCTGTAAGCTGACCACAGATGCTACTACTGATGACACATTCCACGGGATCAGTTAAGCTTTGAATCTTTCCAGGCATTTGTATGAAAATCTGTTCTCTGGGACCCAACAAACACAGCATTTGTCTAAAAGAAATTCCCAAAGTCACACAGTAAACTCTGTGAAGTAACAGCTAAAACAAAACTGATATGGGTTTGCTTTGCAACGCAATCCTTAGGCATGTCCTCAAAATTGAAATCTTGAGCTAAAAGTATGAGGTCAGTCCTCACCATGCTGTGCTCTCATATTAAGAAATGTAAGATTCCCCCATTATATGATATCAGCTAGACACTGTGTGCCTATGGCACTGTCTTAATTTTAGAGTTAAAAATTAAAATATTTTTAGATATTAAGTATGTAAGCAAATTAAATATAATGAATCGTAAATAAATGAAATGTGACTTTAAAAATAGGTCAAGACCATGTATCTCCAGTAAGGGAAAAAGTCTATGTATCTTCAGTAAGAGTAAGGTGTATTTACCCTCTCAATTTTGTACCCTCTGCATCAATGCTCAAATCAACATTGGCATTAAAAAACTGCACCTTCACCCATGGTTTATGATATTACTCTTAACCTAATCTTCCCAGGAAGGCAAGTATTATGGGTTATGTATCTAGGCAGTTTTTTAAAAGTATTTCTTTCTTTTTTTAATATAA
>LOEQ01007330.1:33863-46540 GCA_001685075.1 Bramus lutescens | reverse complement strand
GAATTATTTGAATGCTGAGGAAGGAGCAACAGCTGCTAAAAGATATTTGTTTATTAAAGCTGCTGAATTAGTCCAGGATAGGTATTTTGAAAACACCTTGACTTCAAAATTGAAGTCAAAAGCTATGTTACTTTTGAGAAGAGGTTTAGCTTTTATTTCCACTGGAAATGAGAGGCTGTGGATTCATTCCAGGTTAAGAAAAAGCAGGTTTGATCAAGGAAGACCACCAGAGAAATCTCCAATAGGAGTTGATAGTCCAGATGTCTGAGTTCTACATTTAGAACAGTTACAAGACTGCTGCCTGAGATGATCAAGCCTCACAGGATACTCTAGTCATGATTTAATCATAACTAATACAGAAGAAAATATTATTGTAGTTTTGGCAGAAGCAGATTAACATGGATCAGAAAAATGAAGACAGCTGCAACACACAGAGAAAAATATTCATATACCGCATTTTTACCTCATCCATTAATATCATTTAGATTGCTTCCATGTTTTAACTACTGTGAATTGTGAGGTAATATTTGTTAATTTTACAGGCGTCTTATGGAATAATGATTCCATTTTTTGATGATATGAATTAAATAGTAGAATTGCTGTGTCATATGGTAGCCCCATTGTTTATTTTCTAAGGAAAATTCATACTGTATTGCAAAATGGAGTCAGCAAGATTGTTCAGTGGGTATAGGCACTGGCTTCCTAGCCTGACTTTGTGAATTAAATCCCTGCTTCCCAAATGGTGAATACAGAAAACTGCCTCCTGCAGGTTGTTCTCTGACCTCCACATGCATGCTATTGAGTTATATGGCTTTTTGTGATACAAGGTGTTGGCATATAGTCCAAGTTGTCCTCCAACCCACAATTTTTTGTCTCAGAATCCCAAACATAGGGTTTATAAGCATGTGCTGCCATCCTTGGTTATTGTTGTTGGTGTTTTTTTTTGGCAGGGTAGGGGTATATATTGAGATCTTTATGTTGGCATAATTTCTGATGCTCATAGAATTTGAGGTATTATGTGTCTTCAAGGCAATCAATAGAAAGAGACAAAATGGTTTTTTTTTTTTGAGTCTCTGCCAGGAAGGTTTAGACTCTCTTTTAAAGACTTCAAACATTCCTTTTCGGGTAAGTTAAACTCAACTAATCAGTGGCCTTAATTGCATCTGAAACTTTGTAAAATTTTGCTATATAATTATATATATGACTGACATTCCATTGCCATATTTTGTTGGGTAGAAATGTGTTACTATCTGCATTTAGAAGGAGGATGTTGGAGGTATGAATCATTGATGGTCATATTAAAATTTTGTGTATCACATTGTGCCAGAGATCACTCTCATTCACTTTTAACCACTTTGGGTGGTAAGAAACAAAGTTCTCTACAATTTTGAGATACTGTAATTAGATAAATGCAAAGGATGATTAACTGCTGAGTTAATGGATGAATGAACAAATGAAAGGATGAATAAATTGAGATGAGATTACCAAAACTTGTGCTTGAAACACAGTGTAAATTTCAGGAATTAATTGCTCTCTGTATATGATCTCTTTGGCACTTATTAGATGTTCAGTAGTTTAGTAAATGGATTAGGGAGATCCTCCATCAGTAAAGTGCTTGCCTTGTACTTGAATATCTGAGTCTGATCCTCAGATCCCGTGTGAAAAAGCCAAGTTTGGTGGCACACACTCATAATCTCAGCCCTTGAGAGTTGGAAACATGTAGAATATGGAAACAGCTCTAAGCGCTGACCTTCACATCTCATGTTAGATCATAGCTTACTTTTGATTTTTGTGCTCTTTCTGATTACCTCAGTTTGTCATTTGCAATGAAGACATGCATTTTATGTAAACTCATATGGTCATTTATGTGCCATTCTGAAGAAAAAAATGGCCTTCTACAGGAAGTGAACAGATTCAACTAGCCCAATACATTAAACAAATGCCACTGATATACCTTTTTTGAATTTTCTGCTTTACAAAATAGGGGAAATGGACATTCTATGTCTCAAAAGTTGAGATATATTTAGTCAACAAATTTCCTTTTTCTTCTTACTTGTGTATGTTACTTGGGTACAAATATCTGTGCAGATACACATGTGCTCTTGCTTTTGGAGGCCAGAGTTCAGCATTGGGAGTTATTTAACAGGTCCATGTACTTTTTTGCTGTTGTTGTTGGGACAGAGTCTCATGCTGACCTGAGGCTCACTGAAGAAGCTGTACTTGGAAATCTCCGAGGTTCCACCTGTTTCCACCTCCCAAAGGTTGAAATTATGAGTGTATGCCACCACACTTGGCTTTTCACATGAGATCTGGGAATCAAGTTCAGTTCTTCGTGCCCAAGGCAAGCACTTTCTTATTGAGCCAACTCCCTAGCCCAATCATTGAACCACAGGACATCTAATAGGTGGCAAATCCCACAAAGCACAGGCACAAAGGTCCAAAGATGGAGAGAAGAGGATTCCTATCATCTAAAGCCTTATGAGTTAGTGAAATAAATAGATTTATAAGCTCAGGAATAGAGAATTATGGGAGATTTGAAGCAGCCTGGCAGCGTGAATGGAGAGTGATCACTTATGTGTATTATGTTGAGAAAATGTGAGAGTAGAAAGGTCATGCTAATAGAGGGAGATATCACGTACAATGAAATAGAGATCTGAAATAACTGACATTTGGGTAGTGTGGAGACTTGAGGGGGGAAAACAGGGTGATTATGTAGGACACAGGAGCTTAGGTAAATGTGTAAGGTGGTATATTGGTACCAGGCACACATCGCATCTATGAAGATATTTTTTAATGGTAACTTTGTCTTTTACTTCATCTTGAAAAATCTGTTTCTGAAGATCTCGCTGACTCAACACAGCTATGTTCTTTACAAGCAGCTACATATCTCTCTTCTATGAAGATATTTTGTGCTAGGTGTATGGCACTGGGATTGTGTGGCATGTTGCTTCACTCACAGGCACTTCAACCAAAGTGAAAGATGATAGGACATAGTCTCCTCTCATATGCCTCTGTAAGCTCTATTTGCTAATGTCAGGAACATGCTGTACATCACATCAAAGTCCCCTCCCCTTGTGGAGGGTGTTTCATGCTCAGGCCTTTCTCCTATAAAGCTAGTCCTTGAAAACCTGCAGCACTCCTAATGCTGCTTTTCCTTTTCTTAACAATGTCAGTGAAAATTATGAATTCACTCAGTCCTAAGAAATCATCATATGACGGTTTTTTTAAGTCTCTGTGAAATAAAAAAGGACGTTGTATTTGTTCCTTTCTTACCCAATGAGGACTAAAACAAATCATACTTTTCTATTCATAATGCTAGATGTTTCCCAGCATTATTTATTCACTTATATATTAATATGAAATCATGGAATTGATGAAAAACACTGATCATACAAGTCTTTTCTGTCCTTTTGTGTTCTGAGAAGATACTTCTGATGGTGGTGCTGTGAGTAATATCTGGCCTATGATTTCATATAATGCTAAATCCATAATCTAAGAAGCTAGTTGCTTTTACAGTGGTGGGAGAATGTGGTAGTGAAATGATCATGAACTCTAGAATACAGCTCTGTCACTTATGCATAGTGTTCTATAAAGATTATTTGCATTTTTTCCTTAATTATCTATAATCAAAAGATAACTTTAAATATGTCAGGATTTGGAATTATACTTGTCAGAATTCAAAGATTCCATCAATTCCTGGTTATGTATATTTGTAGATTTGGGTGGATTGCCTACATGCTACAAATTTCAGTTTCACCATTTCTAAAACTGGAATGATTATACTTTTTCTGAGGTTTCCTTTCACTAAACAATTAGAAATTGCATACAGATAATTTCTAACAGCATAAGAAACCAAAAAAACGAGTAGGTATTGTAAATGAAAATATACAGAATGCTGAGAATACTGATTTTGGAGTTAGTCCTTCATTCAATATGCATTAATTGAATTAGACTTAATCTAGGTATTGGGCTAGATATTGGATGCCCAATAAACAAGGTTATGTGATCAGAAGCTGTTGGAGATTCAAAGCTTGGTGTATCCTAGTTATAGAACATTGGTGAGGAATTGGAATTCTTTGCACTGTAGCTGCCTATCTATAAAGTAATTATTGCTATATTTGCATTGCAATGCCATTGCGAGGTTAAAAAAAGATGTGCATTAAGAGGAAACAGAGTAAGTATACAGGAAATTGTGTCAATTGAACACCATCATCACTGCATCATCATTATTATCATCTTTCAAAATCCCAATATTTCTTTTTAAAAATATTTGAATTTACCTGCTATTATTGCATTCATGTATCTCCATATCAGACCTTGTCAGTTGACAGTTGTTTTTGTCTTGATATTTTTGGTGGAAATAATAAAAGTCCCAGAGACATTTAAAATCATTGGTAGCATAATGCTTCAATGTCATGTTATACTTTGATGATATTTTAAGTTTCTGGTTCTTTTAATGTGTTAATAAATATTTACTGGGCACCTGTTCCATGCTAGATACTGTTTTTTCCCAAGACAAATCAGTATAATTAGATTTATTTACTCATCCATTTGTTAATTCATAACTTGCTGTGGACAGAATTGAGGGCCTAGTGCATGCTAGCTAAGTACTCTAACCTGAAATTATATCTCCATACTCTAATTATCTCCATTTTAAAAAGGAAATATGTGTAAGGAGAGGTCAGGGGAGTCCAAGCAACACTCAAATAGTTGGTTTTTCTGTTTTCCTTGACTTGCTCCAAGAATTTGAAGGTAACCTTCATGTCATATTTCTTGTTACCAGTTGATGCAAATTTTGAGCTCAGATGTTTTGATTGTCTACATTATTCCATTTCACCTTTGAACAGATAGAGGAGTGTTTGAATGGTTTATCAAGAGGTACAAAATGGTATTGATTGAAACAAGAAGGATAGGAAGCACCAAGAACTAAGGGAGAGTCAGAAGCCAAAAGTATAGCATAGAGAGGTATCAGGGACTCAAAGAAGTGCAGAGAAACAAATTTCCAAAGGCTCTTCCAGATGGTCTGAATGACTTGAGCAGTCTTCCTGTATATATCAAGGTATTCCACAGACTCTTGATCATTCTTTGCCAGTCATGAGGATGAATTTGCTCTAAGTTGAATCCATTATTTCCTTAGTCATCCTTGTGACCAAGAGCACCATTTGCCAGATGGTTCTGCATGTGAGGATATAGCATGTATCTTTTACATGTACATAATAAAGTTAACTGACCCAAATGGAAATTGATTTGATAGTTTGTTCATATAAGGGTTTCAGAACCCCATTTCATAAAAACTATAGAATTACATACAAAGTTATATAAGGTACAAACAACCTAATTTTGGAGTAAGAGAATAAAATCCATTTGTATTTCTTTGTTTTAATTAAATTCACTTTAAATTTTAGTATATAACTGCATTTACATAACCACCCTTTTTCTTCCAACCCCTCTCATGTCCTCCCTGATACCGCTCAAGTTCATGGCTTTCTTTTCTTGATGCACATGGATAAATATGTAAATAAAGCTTGGTGTATCCTTTTAGTTTTGCTCCTATTTTAGGGATTTATACATTTCACCTTTTTTAGGGTTTATTTTAAGGCTGATATACCCAATGGAAAAGGAGGGGGAGGAGGAATTTACAAATGAGCATAATTAGATGTTGCAAAGAAAACCCTATTAAATAAGTCAACACAAATTCACTGTAATCTATGGGTGTTTAAGAAAAATCACTTAATCATTCTCATATTATTCTTCTTGAATTCAAAAGGTTTATTGAATATTGAAAATAAATTAATGGGTCTCATACAAGTGTAGAAACATTAATTAAATTATCCAAAACTAGTTATGTAAAGTTTATTTCTGGTTTTAGCTCAAAGCTTCTGTCACTCCTAACTAATAGTTTTTTATTTGGTGGAAACATATAAACAACTATCATAGACAGTACAGTTTGAATATTCTGTTAAAGCTAAAGGGCATATTTGAAGCAGAATTTATAATGGTAAATTCAAATGAATCTGCTTCTTAAGGGCATAAAATATTACATTCCTTCTGCAATCTCCATGAAGGCAGGAATAGTATTTTAGTCTTGTAAATGACAGACCATTTGGAGAAATAGATAACATATGCTATGTTCTAAAATATTGCTAAATTAAAGAATATGGGCTTATGCCTTGAATTTTGTTTTAATCTAAAGGAGTCTACATAGAGCCTTCACTCCAATGTTATACCTTCTTTGGTACAGGAAGGTATTCTGCAGGCTATAGAAAGAGAAATGCAAACACCATGACAGCCACAAACAGCCATTTTGATCTTCAGTGGTGTCTTGCCTGCAAGATATGCTGGGGAAATGATGGCACAAAGCTTGTGAGAGTAACCAACCAGTATCTGACTTGACTTAAGGCCTACTCCATGAGGTGGAACCCATATCCAACACTGTTTAGGTAAGCAAGAATCTGAGACTAGATAGCCCGGGGACCTGGAGCAAAATCAAATACTAATTGGTCTTTTTTAAAGTGAAAATAAAAGAACTCCTTAATGACATTTTGTTATAACTCATAGACAAGTGTTTTGCTCAGCCATCATCAGAGAATTTTCCTCCTGCAGCTGATGGGAACAAATACAGAGATCCACCACCAGCCATTAGGTAGATCATGAGAGATTTTGGAATGCAAAGCCCTAAAGTGGGATGTCTCCATCAAATTACTCCCATAAGGGCTAAGGGAACCCTAAGGAAGAGGAGGCAGAAAGAGAATAAGAGTCAGAGTGGATGGAGAACACCAAGAAAACCTCTAAGTCAACTGAGAAAAACTCATACAAACTCACAGAGACTGGGACAGCATGCACAGGGCCTGCATTGGTCTGCATCAGGTCCTCGTGCATATATTATACCTCCTATATTTGTGTTTTTCTGGGATTCCTGAGTATATGAACAAGTGGGTCTGTGTTACCTGTGCCTTCTTTTGGGTTCTTTTCCTTCTATTTGCTTGTTTTGTCTGAACAAAATGTGTTAGTTTTTGTTTTATCTTATATTTTGCTATATTTTATTATTATCCTTTATAAGTCTCTTCTTTTCTAATTAGAAACAGAAAGGGAGTGGATTGGGAAAGAAGGGGAGATGGAAAAGAACTGAGAGGAGTAGAGAGAGGGGAAAGTGTAATCAGGACATAAGTGAGAAAATAATCTACTTTCAATAAAATAAAAAATAAGTACACATGTGAATATAAACCAATCAATAACATACATTATATACAACATATAAGTTTAATGCAACCATGCCACAAAGGATATAAAATGGCATTTAATGATGAGGATCTAAGCACAGAAAGTCATACATAAATTAGAATCAGGTCAATGTTTTAAAGATGTTTTAAAAAACTAAGAAAAATGTTTTATAAAATGGGAATAACAAAAGCAAAACATGAAAAGACATAATCCTGGTGCATATTTATAAAATCAACAAATAATAGATATCCAGTTAGTATAATGTCATGCATTTAGAAGAAAGGAGATTAGAAAAGTACCTCCCCCAGGAAGCTGACAGATCCTGTGTTGAAAGTTAAGAAATGTATGCATTGGTCAGTATAAAATTTAATAAAATTTTAGCAAGCGGTCCCGAAAGATTTATAAGTTTATGATAAAAGTAATTATTTCTAAACAACTAGGTTGTGCTAGATAATAGCATGACTCAATATCATATTCTAAAATTAGAGAAAATATAAAAAGTCTTAGATAGCTCTAGTTGAGAATAATGCAAGGTACATAAAGTATATTGCATATGGGGAAAGTAAAACACACAACACATTAACTCAACTAGAAGAGAAACCTGGCTAGGTACAATCTCAAGTTATTTAGTCATTGAAATGGATGACAAATCATACAGCACTAAATAAGAAGCACCCTCTAAAAATAATGAGAGAAACACACAGGAAACTGAGACATTCAACACTTTTTAGATAGGTGAGAACAGATCATCTTTTACTTTTACAACTCAAGTCATGAAGAAAATAGTTATATACATTGAAAGAAATAGAGTCTTACTCAAGGTATGAAATACATATGTATAAAATTCATCAGCAATGATAAGAATGCTCTAATGCAGATGGGTGTGAATACTAGCTAAATGTATGTGTGCATGAGTGTGTACATGTGCATGTAAAATGCCTTGTGAATTACAAGGACCAAAGTAAGTTCATCACAAGAAGTTTGGTAAAAATATACATCATGAGACCAGGTGCAGTGGCACATGCATTTTAATCCCAGCATTGTGAGGCAGAAGCAAGTAGATCTTTGTGAGTTCAAAGTCAGGCTCCCCGACACAGCAAGTTCCAGGCCAGCTGGAGCTACGTATTGAAACCCTCTCTCCAAAAGAAAAAGCACATTTTCAGTCTCCTTGCTTCATATTGAGCACACTTCATTTCAAGATAAATTTAACTGTGATTATAAAACACCAGAATTACTATACTAGTCACTTTCAAATGTATAGTCCAGTAATATTGAATACAGTCACATAATTACACAGCAAGGAAGCAGAACTCAGTGCCACATAACTGCATATCTCGTCTACCTTCATCCTGTAGTAAATACCATATTATTTTCTGTTTGTTTGCCTTTGATTATTCTAGGAACCTCATAACTGGATCAGTAAAACTATTCAATATATATGTGTGTGTGTGTGTGTGTGACTGATTTTTTCACTTATTTTAATGTCTTCATGACATATCCATTTTCAAGCATAGATCAAAATTTCCTTCCTTTTTTAAGGCTAAATAATGTCCAGCTATATAGATAGATCAGTTACATTTATCTACACATGAATGGACACTACGTTGCTGCTACCATTTGAGTATTATAAGTAATGCTGCTATTTGTGTATGTGTGTGGGGGGGTGTATCTTCTACATGTTGATATTATTCCCATTGAATATATACCCTAAATTGGGATTTCTAGATCAAATGCTAGATCTATTTTTAATTTTTCAGAAATCACCACATTATTTAAAAACCAACATAATCATTTCACAGCCCAGTCCCAAAAGAAAGCAATATTTTGAAGACAAAATTTCAAAATATAGTTTGAGTTACATTAACTACATTTGATATGGCAACACTTACACTGGTGGATAGATGTCCTAGTACTAAATGAGGCTGAGGCATGATTCCTCAATAAATAAATGCCACCCTTTCACATTAAAACATGATTTTGTGTTTCATAATTAGCATAGTGTTCCAACATAGCAGGGGCATATTAACCAAATATTGAATCAGATTTCAAATTTCTTATACCCTTAGCTATGAACTTACATTCAGCCTTGAAGGTACATTAGTTTAGAAACATTCATTTATCTTATTATTTTATTTTTTACAAACAATCTTTTTATTTTACATCTCAATCCCATTTCCCTCTCGCTCCCCTCATCCTGCTACTCCCACCTTCCCCCAACTCCACTCCCCATCCATTCCTCAGAGATGGTGATGCCTTCCATGGGGAGTCAACAAAGTCTGTCACATCACTTGAGGCAGGACCAAGGCCCTCCCCCTGTATCTATGCTGAGAAAGGTATCCGTCCATTGGAATGAGCTCCAAAAAGCCAGTTCATGTACTAGAGATAAATACTGGTTATCACTTTAAGAAAGTTCATTATATCTTAAAATATAAGTATGTATATTTATGTACTGAATTACATGTATTACAGGGTTGTTAGTTAAATATTTGCTAGTATGATTCCTTGTGACTTTTTTGGACATCTTTATTGTCACTTTCCATGAGCCCCTCCTTTTTTTGTATTTGTCTCTCTCCTCTCTAAAGATCCCTACCTTGTCCCATTTTCCAGATCAATATCCTAAACATTCAATAATCCATACTTCAATTACCATTTATTCACAGTAGAGAGACCAGCTAATTTTAAAACCAAATTCTCTAAAATAATTTGATAAAGAGTATATCATAAGTTGGAATGATATTCTATTTTCAATGGTAAATACAAATTATTTAAAATTAAAATTGGGTACATAAATGTCAGGGTACAGAAGAGTTGAAGTAATGGTGGTGAACAACAGACAGACATGAAGAATGAAGTATTTCCTGAAGAAATATTGGGAGTGTAAACAGCATCTTATTCTTAGGAATCTTGTTCATCAAGATGTTTTTACATGTGTTTATAGTACTGATGAATGGGTTTTTGTAACCATTACTCATAAGAGATCAAACTTGTGTTTGTATCCTTCTTGGAATTCCCTAACAAAAGAAATAAGAATTTATTACTGGAAAATATATAGGAAATAAAAATTTTAATGTAATGATAATTAAGTAGGGAGAATATTCTTGAATGGATTTTTCTTTTAGAATTCGTCCTGAAAGCATAATGGCACCTATTGTTAAAGCTAGAGCAAGTATTCTTAAAGTGCTCAAGAAGAAATTGGAACTATTTTTAAAATGTAGATAACCTCAGAGAAATACAAGCAGGAACCATAATGAAACACCTTATTGAAATCCTAATATTACATATTAGGATGACTAATCAGTGTAAAGAGGAAACAGTTTACATTGGCACAGATTAACAAAACTTGACATGAAACTTCTTTGTATTGAGGTAATCATGAACACTTCCCTATTTGGCTTTACTAGCAACATCCCTGTTTACAAGTTTGCATTCATATAATAATTGTTCTGTCAGGTGGTGGTGGCATATGCCTTTTATCCTAGAACTTGGGAGGCAGTGGCAGGCAGATCTCTGTGACTTTGAGGCCAGCCTGGTCTGCAGAATGAGTTCCAGGACTGCCAGGGAAACACAGTGAAACCTTGCCTCAAAAATATTATTTATTCAGTAATACTTTAAGGTAATTAATTATGTTTAAAATACAAAGAAGTTATTGGGTAAAGGGAACACTCCTCCATTGTGGTACAAGTGCAAACTTACACAGCCACTTTAGAAATCAATATGGCAATTTCTCAGTAAATTAGGAAACAACCTACCTCAAGACCCAGGAATACCAGTTTTGGGCGTACATCCAAAGGATACTCAATCGTACCACAAGGACATGTTCTCAACTATGTTCATAGCAGCATTGTTTGTCATAGCCAAAACTTGGAAACAACCTAAATGCTTCTTGACAGAAAAAAGGATAAGGAAAAAGTGGTACATTTGCACAATGGAGTACTACACAGCAGAAAAAAATTACATCTTGAAATTTTCAGGCAAATGAATGCATCTAGAAAACATCATATTGAGTGAGGTAGCCCAGACCCAGAAAGACAAATATAATATGTGCTCACTCATAAGTGGCTTTTACACATAAAGCAAAGAAACACCAGCCTACCATTCACAATCCCAGAAAACCTAGACAACAAAGAGAACCCTAAGCGAGGCATACATGGTTCTAATCTACATTGGAAGTAGAAAAAGACAAGATCTCCTGCAGAAATTGGGAACATGAGATCATGGGAGGGGGCAGAACGGGAGTAGAGAGGAAGACGGGAGTGGAGAAAAATATATAGCTCAATAAAAACAATAAAAATATGATAGGATTTAGAGCAAAGGGAACACTCCTCCATTGCTGGTGGGAGGGCAAACTTGTACAGCCACTTTGGAAATCAATATGACAGTTTCTCAGAAAATGAATCAATTTTCCTCAAAACACAGCTATACCACTTTTGGCCATATGCCCAAAGGATGCTCAATCATACCACAAGGACACTTGCTCAACTATGTGCAGCTTTATTTGTAATAGGCAGAACCTAGAAACAACCTAGATGCCCCTCAACTAAAGAATGGATAAATAAAATGTGGAATATACTATTCAGCTGTTAAAAACAATGGTATCAAGAAATTTGAAGGCTAATGGATGGTACTAGAAAAAAAATCATCCTGAGATAACCCAGACCCACAAAGACAAACATGGTATATACTCACTCATAAGTGGATATTAGCTGTAAAATATGGCCATGCTACAATACCCAGAGAAGCCAGGCAACAAGAAGGACCCCAGGTGTATGCATCGATCTTCCTGGAAAAAGGAAATATAAGAGACCTTCTAAGGTGGAGCAGCACTAGGCAGGGATAGAAACTTGAGGGATCAGAATGGGAGGTGGATGAAGAGGAAAGAGTACAGAAATAGATGACTGGAAAGGTATGGTGCATGTAGGGGTCAGGTAGAAACCTGATGCAAGGGAGACTCCATGAATCTACCCTAACTAAGACAGCTAGCAAGACTTGATATACATACCCTGAACTGGCTATCTCTGTGATCAGATTGGTGAGTACCCCTAATATCATCAGAGAGCCTTCATCCAGTAACTGATGGAAGCAGATGCAGAGACCCCACAGCAAAACAATAGGCCAGGATCAGGAAACCCTCCTGAAGAGGAGCCAGAAGTGTCAATGACATCGTAATAGAAACAACCAACATGGCTCCTAAGAACTCAGAGAGTCTGAACCAAAAACCAGAGAGCCTGCATGGGACTGACCTAGGCCCTTTACATATATATAGAAGTGTGTGTTTGTGTGTGTGTGTGTGTGTGTGTGTGTGTGTGCTGTGCATCTACTAATAATGGGAACAAGGGTTCTCCATAATGCTTTGCCTGGCTCTTGAGAATCTACTCCTCATACTGTGTAGTGATGAGGGGAGCGCAGGCCTGCTTTTCGTCCCACCCGGCTCCCGCATGGCTAGCTTTACACCCGAA
>LOEQ01007330.1:15068-33807 GCA_001685075.1 Bramus lutescens | reverse complement strand
ATCAAAAGGCCAAGGCAGTTTCTTTATTAACCAATTAAAGTAACACATAGACAACTGACCCTTCTACATCAATACTGGATTGCCTTGCCCAGTCTTAATACAAGGGGAGATACTTAGTCTTAAGCAATTACATAAGCCATGCTTTGATACCCATGGAGCGTCCTTTTCTGAACAGAAATAGAAGAGGAGTGGATTGAGGGGACAAGGGGAGGAGGAGGGAAGGAATGGGAGGAGAGAAGGTAGAGAGAGGAAACTGCAATCATGATGTAAAATAAATAAATTAAATTAAAAAAGATAAGTAGAAAATAAAAAAATATGGTAGGAGATCAACAAAATGATTCAATAGTTAAAAGCACTTGGTGACTATAGTTTCACCCCTGGGACTTACATGGTAGAAGGAAACAAACAAAAAAAAGACCTTACACATGCTGTTCTCTGATTTGTACACAGCTCTATGGCATGCTTCTACTCACATATATACATACACACACACACACACACACACACACACACATATAGAGAGAGAGAGATATATATCTATATATAATGGCATTTACACTTGTGCCTCTTATCTAATCTAATGAAGATTAGATTAGATTATATTAGATTAGATAAGTATAATACCTTATCTAAGTTAGAATAGTATATGTTTTTGCCTTCAGTAATAGAAATATTTTTAAAAGTCAGTTGAAAAAAGTATATGATTAAATCAAGATAGGCACAAAAGTAAACAGTAGTTAATAGGCAGAAAGTTTAATACAATAACCATTAATCTAAATTCATAAACAAAACCTTCTCCAAGACAGTTCAAAATTTCAAATCAGTTTTAAAAGACTAGATATTATGAATTATTTGGATTTTATTCAAATCAACATTTTCCCAGGCAATAGATCTTAAATTATACTAGTTAGTTTGAAAATTCTCTGTCATATAGAGTGAAGTATGTGTTTCATTTTGGAAAAGAATAATATGTTCCTTTGGGTCAAAATTCCTGGGAGTTGGGTAAAGAAAATGTCCAGACTGCTGGTAACCATGCTGTGAAGAGAATTTAGTTCTCTGTGCTTTCAAAATCTCCTCCATAAATCAGTAATTTATCCATTGGTTAAAAAGCAAGAAGTTATCCTGAAATGTGCAAAGGAAATATCTCATCATTAACCTTCATCAATTACCTCTCTGGCATTAGCTCTCTAAAATACTCACCATGGTGGATTAGAATGAAGGTCTAGCATTCATTTTTGTTGAAGAGATATTTTGGTAATAAACACAGTATGCCAAGTACTGCTATTTCTCTTTAGTCAATATGTGGCACCCTGCAGTTTCAATGAGAAACCAAGAAACATTATCATTCACAGCAGAAAATGAAAAATATAAAAGCTCAGAAATGTGCTCAAATTTCACATTAATTCAATGCTAATGCTAGTAAAGGATTTGACTAATGATTGTGTTTTCAAATAAAGGAATCTGACATAATCCTATTCAGAACTGACAAAATACATATCTATGAATAGGTCATTGATATATATCTATGCTCAGAAACAGCTGTGATATCTGAATAGAAAGACAGATACTAGGGTCCCTATCTACAGAAAGACTTTTCAAGCATACGTGGAGAATATAACTTATAGGTGTTTGAATTATAAATGGTTACCACAATCTTGAACATTTGAATAATTGGCTCCTAGTTGGTGCTGCTGTTTTGGAGAGACTTAGGTAGTGTGGCCTCACTGAAAGAAGCATGTCAGTGAAGGCAGGCTGTATGAATATGAAGACTCATGCTTATATGCACCTTTCTCTCTCTGTTTCCTGCTAATTATTCAAAATATGAGGTTCTCCACTTAATGCTCCAGCCTGCTGCCTCTGCTCTATCATCATCATCTGGGTCTGTAAACTCAAACTCTTTCAACTGTTAGTTGCCTTGGTCATGATGTTTTGTGATACCATTAGGACCATAACTAATACTAGCCCATACTGGATTTAACAAGAAAATAATGAGATGTCTCCTGTTCGAAATTGTACTTGAAGTACTGCCTATATTAGTGAGATAAAAAGAGATAAAGTGATATAATAATTAAAGGAAAAATTAAAGCATCCTTATTTTCGAATGATATGTTTCTATACATGAAAAACTCTGTCAAAAAATATTCCTATAGCTGATAAATATTTTTGGTAAAGAGGTAAGATGCAAAATTAATACAAAAATTAATAGACTTTCTGTATACCCTAAAATATACAAAAAAGTTGAGGAAACAATCTCATTCACAATAAAGCCAAAAATAAAATTCAAAAATTTGTAATAACTATAATCTAATTAAGAGTAAAATTTGTGCAATGAAAAATTTAAGATGCTGAAAACAGAATATGAAAAAAATATCACAAAAAATGAAAACACCTCCCATGATAATGGATTGGTAGGATTAATACTGAGACAATTGCCATCCTACCAAAAGCAGTCTACATATTCAACACAATTCACATCGAAGTTCCAACCCAAGTTTTCATGGAAATTAAAAAAATATGTTAAATTTCACTTGGAAACACAAATGTCCAAAGGCATTGACATTACAAATAGATACATTGAACAATGAATTATAACTAATGGCTCAAATATAAGCCCACATTCTCATAGCTACTTGCTTTTTAACAAAGAGGTCAAAAATACACAATGAAAAAATGAATGCTATCTTCAACAAATGCCATTGTTCAAATTGGAATATAGAAGAATGAAAATAGATCCCGATCTCTCACTTTGCATAAAACTAAACTCTGAATAGGTCAAGGATCTAAACATAAGACCTGATACCCTGAATCTATTAGAGTAGAAAAGATAGAATATACTTCAATTTAAGTCCCATGAAAGGACTTTCTGAGCAGAATTAAGAAAGTACAGGCATTAAGACCAATGAGTGGTAGATAAGATCATATGAAACTTAAAATATTCTGTACAGAAAATGACACCAACATTCAATTGTAAGACAGCCACAATAGTTAAAAAAATGCTTTCCAGATATACACCTACCAGATGGTTAATGTCTAGAATATACAAAGAACTTAAAACCTAAACAGAAAATAAATAATCTAAATAAAAATCGGGACAAGAAACTAAAACAGAAAGTTCTCAGAAGAAGAATTACAAACAACTGACAAATGTCTTAAATGTTTAACATTGTTATTCATCAGAGAACTGAAAAGTAAACCTACATTGAAATTTCATCTTACCTCAATCAAAATGACTAACATCAAAAACAGGAAGAAAGGAAGGAAGGAAGATGCATAGGTAATGAAATGACAAATTCTGGCATTGATGTTGGGTGTCAGTAATTATTCCTTATTTGTGGGACTGCAAACTCTTAAAACCACTATAGCAATAAGCAAAAAGTTTCCTCAAAAATTTGGATATAGATCTGTCACATGATTGATACAGCTAAACCACTGTAAGACATGCTCCCAAAGGACTCTATATCCCACTACAGAGATATTTTCTCATCTATGTTTCTTGCTGCTGTATTCACAGTAGCCAGGAAACTTAAATAGTCTAGACATTTATCAGCTAATGATTGGATAATAAATTGATTGTGTATATGCACAATGGAATATTAGTTGTTAATAAAAATAAAATTATAAAATTCACAGGTAGATGGATGAAGATGGATACAATCATTTTGAGGGAGATAACCCAGATCAAGAAAGACAAAAGACATATGTCTTCTCTTATATGGGATTGCTAGCTTTGAATCTTCAAATGTGTGAATATTGAAATTTAGAGAATCCATAGAAACCATGAAACTAGTTAGAGAATAATGGTGATGGGGTAGGGTAGGGTTTCAAAGGAAAGGTTATAGAAAGCATATGTTACAAGAGGGAAAAGGGAGATAATGAAACAGAAAAGGTTAAATTGGATAGGAAATGGGAGGTCAGGGTAGAGAAAATTATAGATAGAGTAGAAAGGATTATAGAGAGGGTACAGGAGGATAGAGTGAAGGATAAGTAATGCTAAAGACTTTTTGAAAAAGTCATATGGAAACCTACTAATACAGCAGGTTTCTAAAATACATAAATAAAATATAAACTGAAAAGCCTGGTGTGCCAGAAGTGGTCTGCCTTCTTTTGTCATGGTGTTCAGCAGTGGGCTCCTATAGACATCCCCTTCCACAGACATAATAAGTTACTGCTGTTACTCTTTTTTACCCTCCAGAACTTAATGGTATGACCCTATTTCTGAAAATACCACTTACTTGAGTAATAGGCAATAGAAAAATCAAGCTGGCACTGACCTGAAACTTCCATTCATATTTTCTTGATTTCATGGTACAGATAATTGCTGAGAGAAAAAAAACACTAGGAGGGAAAATTGCTGGGAGAGAAATACAACTAATAATATTACCAAGATGTGAATGCTGTCAGCTCTAATAATGACTGGCTTGACAAGATGTGCCTACTAATGCACTAAGGGTATAAATGCTATGAAAGTTACCAACCACTTTATGATAGGATTGGAGGCCAGTTCCATGAAATTAAAGTCATATCTAATACAATTAATTGAGCCAAAAACACATGTCTGTCTAGATAGTAGCACTAAGGGAAAACCCAACAATATTAATCTGCTAAAATGGCATAGCAATAAACTGTTCTCTAAAGTAATAAACTGCATAGTTTATAAACTGTTACCTTTATACAAATAGTCTAGTATACATCTCAATTCTCATCAGAGAAGCTTCTTGGTTTTTAGTAGATTGAAATTAATACAGAGTCAAGACTGGTCAATGCGGAGAGAAGAGACTGTGGAGTGCTTGGCTCTAAATGGGACATATATATAGGCCCTCCCCCTTTCTTCCAATCATAATGGGAGAGGAAACAGAAAGATTATAAGAGTCATAGGCAGTAAGTAAACAATGACAGAATATTTGCCAGACCTTGCGGAGCTTTAGTGCACATGAACTCACAGCAGCTGTTACTGCATGCACAAGACCTGTACAAGGTAAAGCTAAGCAAAGTCCCATTATGAATGACAAAGTGACTCACAAAGTTCCACACCTAGATGATTAGCTACTGCAGCTTATGATTACTGGGGGAGGAAGAATCAGTTTTCTTCAGGGATGTAGTTCTGGAGAGGCTACACACAGTCCAATAGATAGTCTTATATATTCATATATAGGCATGTGGCCTGAGAGCACATAGAGTTGGGAGAGAGAAGCCATGGTTAAGATAGTGGACTAGTTGCAGGGGTAGATTTAATTATAAACTATGTACATACATGAAACGCTCAAATAATGAAAATATATCCCAAATAAAAAATATAATCATTTTCATATGGTAGCTAATTTGCCTAGTATGAGTGAAATCTCAGAGTGCTATGAATATAAATTATCTCTCTTCATGAAAGATGTATTAATCTTTTAGGTGTACCACTTTTCTTACCTTTACCATGTTACAGTTTTATACAGGCAGATTATATGGTAGAAACTGCATTTTCATATTTGTAATCATTTTAAAGGCACTTAGCAAAGAGTTATTCATTGGTCTGTATTAATCATTAGTTTAACATTATACCACATGGATAAAATTGTTCTCAATGTGTCACCAAGATTAAAGTCTTTCAGCAGACACCCAAACATTATTGGTACTCATGAAATTAAAATTAGATTTGAGTAACCAAAAAAAAACTTCCCCAAATATGTATAAACAGCAAAAGCTATAAGAAAACAGGTCTTTTTATCCAACACAGGATCTGCCTCTCCAGATGGCTTTCCTATGCTCTGCTCTTCACCATAATAAAGGGAAAGTATAGTTACCCTCTCTGACAAGTTCTACAAAAGGTTCATGAGATCCAGTAAAAGCTGACATAAACAAACCCTGAAGTTTAAAAGAGCTGCCCCTAGCAGGCAGCACTAAAATTCAGACAATGGTTCTGGCTGTGAAAATGAGGAGACGACTGTTAAGTATTAAAGGAGTAAAGAGCTTCAAAAGCAGGAAGATTCCAAACATGAAAGACAGCATGCAAAGATCAGTGTAAGCCATGGTAGAAGAAATAAGGAACAAACTGGCTTGAGAAGTCAATTGTGATCCTATGATTCAAAGCCACCTAACACCTATGTGTGAATATAGATGAAATAATATGACATATAAGACTCATTCAAGTTTTCTCTTTCTTGTGATATACAAAAAGGTGGAAATTATAAAGCTTAAGACAAATAAAGCATAGTATATGTTAACAATTAAATTCTTTTCAGCTGTAGAAAACAATGAAATTTTGTCATTTGCAGGAAAACACATGCATCATCATCACTATATTAAGCAAATTGAGTCAGTCTAATAAAGACAAATGCATGTTTTCTATTATATGTTGTTCCTCTATTTTAAATAACTCCATAAAATCAAATGCATACGACTTGCATGTGCATGTAACATGAAAGAAGGTGATAAACTGTCTAGAGGAACAAAGAGAAATGGATAATGAATATTGTATAAGATGGCATGGCAGAATATTGTCAGTTTAGATACTTGATTTTAACTGACCTTATGTAACTAGATACTATGTATTATGAATACTTGGAATGATATTTTTATTGTGTCTCCTATGCAGAACTCGCTATAGTGAAACTCATTATGTAGACCAGGCTTGCTTTGCATTCACAGAGATCTTCCTGCCTCTGCCTCAGGAGTGCTGGAATTAAAGGCCTTTGCCACCACACTCAGCTGCAATAACATTTTTTAAATGAAATTAAAAAAGATCAGAGCAAAATCTATACAGGGCATTAAATTACCAATAAAGCAACCTGGCTTATGAAAACAAATTCCCATACTTCCTTGTGTAAACCCTGAAGTATTTTCTAAGTCAATAAATATATTAGAAGTTGCTGATGGACTAATGAAATGGAAATTGCTTAAGTAACATTGGAAAAACTACACAGAATGAATTCCATGAGAGTTAACATGGGCATGACAACATCATTACGTGGGCTGTGTGACTCTGACAAAATCTCAAAATTTGTATATTCTAGGTAATAGGATAAGACAATGATTCCAGGCTTGTAGGAAGACAATTTTGGGTACTGCTACTATGATAGTTGTTTTTATATTACTGTTTCCAGAACACACAAAAATAACTTAAAAGAAGGAATTGTGTATTTTGTCTCATGGTATCAAATGGAACAGTTCATGGTCACTAAGCCTGATCCACTTGGCTAGCACATCCAGGCAGTGAGAGTATGTTGTTGAGAAGATTCCTTCTACTTATAGCCAAACAGAATTCAAAACATGAGAGGAAAAATGTGTCTAGGAAAAGAAATTCTACAGATTCTCAAAAGAAGAAATTCAAATGGCTGAGAAATACTTAAAGAAATGTTCAACACTTGTAGCCATCAGGAAAATGGAAATTAAAACTACTTTGAGATTTCATCTTATACCCATCAAAATGGCTAAGATCAATGAAAAAAAGTGACAGCTCATGCTGCTGAGCATGTCAAATAAGAATAACAGCCATCTATTGCTGGTAGGAGTACAAACTTAAAATGAACCATGGAAATTGGTATTATAGAGTCAGAGGAAGATGAGAATTGACCTACCTAAAAATCCAACTATATTATTCTTGAGCATATACCCAAAGGATACTTCCTTCTACAACTGAGACACCTGCTCAGCCATGTTTATTACTGCTTTATTAGTCATAACCAAAATTTTCAAACAATCTAGATGTCCCTCCACAGAAGAATGACTTTTCTTTAATTTGGTAATTTATACAATGGAGTATTGCTCAGCTGTTAAAGAAATGACATCATGAAATTTGTAGGCAAATATATGGAATGAGAAAAACATCCTAAGTGAGATATTTCACACACAGAATGACAAATATGGTATATATTTTCTTATATATGGATTTATCTGTAAAACCAATGATAACCAAGCTATAATCCACAGAATCACAGAGATTAGGTATAGAGTAAAGGACTAGGGTGGATGTGGACAGATAAATCTCCCTAGGAAAGGGAACTAGAATAAATTGTTATGAATGGATGGAGGGGCTAGAAGAAAAATATCAAATGTGAGGGGTAATGAAGATGAAATTAAATAAGGGTCATTTGAGAGGTAGTGTTGAAGCTCTAAACAATATAAACTTCCTAAAATACATGCATATATGAGGGTGATCTAAATGAAATCACCAAATAATCGGAAAGACAGAGCCACAACTAGTCATCTCTTATCACCAAAAGAAGTCGCCAGTCCTAGAAGGATCAGGTTACATCTAATAGAGTTATAAACCCATGGGAACCCCTAAACAAGCCAGACTAAGGCCAAACCTATAGTTTGCTCTCCACAAACTGACATCAAGACCCCATGGCTAAAGACAACATATACACAACTCATTGAAAATAGAAAAATCAAGCTGGTGCCTACCTAGAGCCTTCAGCCTACAGGATAGAGTCCTTGGTATCAGCAGGTACTATGCATGCTTCCAAAGAAGAAATGCCAATTTACTGGCTTACATCTTCCTTCTTGGTCCTATATTCTAAGTTTTCATAACCTCTGAAAATAGTTCCACCATCTTGAGAACAAGTTTTCAAAATATGAGCTTTGGAGGCCATTGTATATTTAAATCAGAACAGCTAGCTACCAATTGTTATGATATTTCAAGTATCTGGAAATGTTATCTTTCTTAACTAAACATAGTGGAAAAAAGAAGGAGAAAACTTTGTGCTCTTCTAAAGCACATTAATCAACCACGGTGACATTTGAGATTTCTTGAGTAGAATATTAGCCAGACTTTTGTTAATTCGATTAGAAAAGCAAGAAAGTTGTGATGTAATTTCCAGTATAACACAGACCGATCCAAGGAGACACTGCTGGAAATCTGTCCAGACTTTGGCACAGGCCACAAAATGTTATAGATTTTCACATTTCTACTGCAGAATAATGTGTCATAGAGAACTTTAAAAAGGGTTTTGAGAGAAAAAAACATTATTCAATGACCTCAAATAATTATCTGGAGTTCTGGGATCATAACACACACACACGCACACACACACACACACGCACACGCACACACACACACAGGGGACATTTCTAGGTGGTTGTATATTTAGAAAGAATAATATTTTAACTTAGTTTCGCTTTCATTATAATGGGAAGTCTTTAAGATATTGAAAAGGAATTGAAGCAATAGACACATAAGATGAGATGTATAAAACCAATTAATCTCTTCAATTATTTCAAACAGACATCTCTAACTTGGAATAATCTCAGAAGCAGTTCTGGAACCACAGGTGAGAGACTTCATAACCAAAGATAGAGGAGGTCAGTTACTGGCTAGTGGCCAAATTACAAATCCAAGGACAATAGTATTCACTTAATTAGAGGTCACCAAATCCAATCTCCTAACCAGAGTTAGTGCAAGCACAGAAGAGCCCATAAAACACATTATCACTGGAATAAATAATTGGAAAATTCCTAGAACTATATCAGGTCCAACTTCAAGGTTATATCCTAGGAGAATCAACATTCTCCCATTCTGCACCTCCTCAGACAGAAATAAGCAGATAATGAAAGCAACTCAATCACATATTAGAACAAAAGAAGGTAGAAACAAAGTGTGTTGCTGGCTGCAAAGAAAAATGTTGCAATAACTTAAGACAAAAGGGCAAAGAAACACTTCTTGATATTCTCAAGAGGAAAATAAAAATTTGTTTATGATCTCAGCCTCCTTATTCTGATTATATCCACTTAGCCCAACACAGGAAAGTATACTGAAATCATATAAAGAGATTTTTGTTGTTGTTGTTGCTGCTGCTACTGTTAGTAGTAACAATTTCTAAAACTTTGAATGATGTTGGCTATGGTCAAAAGCAAATGACTATCATTTCCATCAATTGCTTATATTAAAATGCAAATGATGTACTTTGTCCATAGCATTGAAAGAAAAGCAGATTAGTTTCCCATCGGGAAATCTTTAGAATGGAACAAGTTCATATGAACCTGGCTGCTCAGTCTACTCAAGACTGACCATTTTGAGGCAAGGTGATTGTATCAGTCCTTCCTGGGATCAGTAGCTCACCAGTGAGGTATTATTTTATTTTCTTTCTTATTTTGTACTTTCCTAGTTTGTCAACACAACTTGCTCCAGCAGATGTTTTTTATAGTAATTGTGGAGTCATACATATCTACATGAGACAAACAGGTAGAATGACCTGCTTAGAGTTACACAGCTTGTAGAAGTTAAATACGTCTATGACTCTAGATTTATGTAATAAATCATAATATCTTCAAATAAGCAGAAAAGCATGAACATATATGCCTGGAAGCACACAGAGACATATGTAGCTCATAAAGGATTTACTATGCTAGTTGAATTGAAAGAACAGAAATGAATATCAGGTTACTAAAAGCCACATAAGAAAAAAAATGTGGAAACACTGACATTCAAGAATACAAGGGGCCAGGTGGTTGTGGCACATGCCTTTAATCCCAGAAATTGGGAGNAAAAATTATCACTCTTGCTGGGCAATGGTGGCATCCCACCCAGCACTCAGGAGGCAGAGGCAGGTGGATCTCTGTGAGGTCAAGGCCAGCTAGGTCTACAAGAGCTAGTTCCAGGACAGCTAGGACTGTAACACAGAGAAACCCTGTCTCAAAAACAAACAAGCAAAGAATACAAGGGGTATTGGAGAAAGTAGGCCAGGGAGTCACATGTAAGTGATGAGTTGCAGAACCAGATCAGAGACTTGCTGGCATGGCTTTTTTTCTTTATTTATGAAGTTCAAAGTACATTAGAGTAGTGAGTCATATCTTCCCATATGCTACCTAACAGGATCAGTCCTATTAGCATGAAACAACAACAGAAAGCAATTTTTTACAGTTCATCCTTTATATTAAAAGCCATAATGAATGGTTGGGTGTGGATTAGCAAGCAAAGTGCTTATTGCACAAGAATGAGAACATGTATTAAGAGCCTTAGCTCTCATGTAGACATTAAGCATGCAACAAAATGCTTATAACCTCAGTTCAAGTAGGATGAGATAGCTGAGACAGGCCAGTTTTGGGAACCTGCAGGCTAGACAGCATAGCCTAGATGGCAAATTCCAGTTTCAATTGGAAACTTTATCTTAAAAACTTATGTGTTCACATGATTAAGGAAGACATCTTCATGTCAAACTCTGGCCTACATGTACACACACACACACACACACAGAGGTAAGCATGTCTATACATATGGTATCTATACATGCATACAATACATACAATTGCATACAATACATACAACAATAACAACCATAATGAAAGGTAGAACCATTTTTTTAAATGCCAGTGTTCCTCTCACTAATTAATAACACTATCCTCTGAAAACCCAAGAAGAGTCAGGACAGCACAGACACTTGTAACAGAAGAGTATAGGAAATAGGGAGTTTCCTCAAAAACAGAACAATATATTCTAGAAAATGATACAGATGAGCACACAACGAAGATGAGCAGAAGGGACAGTGGAACCCTGGGGAAAGAGAACTGTGAGTGCCATATCTGACATGAGCTGACTCTCTGGAGTCCGTGGCTATGAGGGTGAAGGGAAGAGACCATCTGCTCCACCTTCTAAACATCTGTTATAAACTAAGACTGATGGCATGTGTCATATCAGGAGGATCTTGTGAACAAAACTGCTGAGCCGTACATGATCTGAGCTAATGCAGAAGTCCCCAGGGTTTGAAGACCTAGATTCTAATCCCAATTCAACTACTAATTTACTATGGAACACTGGGAAACTGCTTAAACCTGTTCTGTCTTAAGTTCTCCATTGGCAAAGGGGTGGGAAAATAAACACTCTTGGGGATATTCCATTATCACATTTTGTATTCTTGATAGGTACAATATATCTACAAAAATCTTATTAAGACAGTTCATCCTTTTCCATTTCAAAGGTATCTCTCCATTTCGGTTCAAAGAAGACAAATTTAAGCTATTTCATCCTATGTTAACTTTTAGAGAAAAATAGACCACATTAGTCTTTTGACAAAAGAGACGTTAAAGGAACTATAAGAAATTGACACACATAATTGCATTGTAATTTATCCTCACAACTGGAGAAACAATCACCATTCATTGTATTTGTGATCATATAATAAATATTTCACTATAAATTACAGAGCAAGAGTTTACATCTTAGGTTATACAGTTATAAAAATTCTTGGGTTATTCTACATATAAATTCCCTTGGAAATAATAAAGAAGAGTTAAGTATTTGCCCCTGAATTCATCATACAAACAAATTATGCTCTGGTGAGAATAGATATATTTTTAATATAAGTTCATTATAGAAGATATCAAATAAATTCACTAACACTTATTTGGTATTTTCAGTCCAAACTAGAAAACCCTAGAGGATTTAAAAGAGAATACACTTACTACACTCATTTCTAGAAGAAAGAAAGAAGTTAGAAAGCACATTAAGTTGGTTCATAGCTTATCCTCTGATTATCATACTTGTCCATATGAAACAAATTTACCACAGAGTATCATTTATCTGTTAATGTTTACTTGGTCATGTAACAGGTAAGAATGGAGAAAGAACTGGTGAGAAGAACTAGGATTTTTGTTAGTTTTATTTATAACTGGAAACCCAAGCCAGGACAAGTTTAGAACTGGCTAGTACCTATAATGCTAAACATAAGTTTAAGTCTTTCAGTTAACTGCTATAGACAACAAAGTCTAAAATTGGCAGTACAGACTTTGAGGATATTAACATTTTAGAGATTGTTTTGGCATGGAAAATTCACCAGTGGCTACATCCTAATAGAATAATTCCTCTACTCTCACAATTTCTAATGGGTCCTTAGCAAGGAATCAGACCAGGAGAGCATCTCCCCCACCTATGTTAGAATTTTGGCTGGATTGACTTTGTGGGTGATCACAAGTAAACACATGAAGCTAAGAAAGGGGCATATTGGGAGGGATTCCTGGAGTTGGAGGGGAAACTAGCTATAATCATATTTCATAATATACATGACTGAAATTCTCATGAATAAAGATAAATCATATAAAACATTGTAAATATCTGCAAGAAAACAACTTGTTAAGCTGTTGTTATTTTAGTATGAATCTCTCAGATAGCTTATCACTCAAATAAAGATTGGTAGTGGGCATGATTTGAGATTTGTAAATGGGCAAATGCAAACATTTTACTCAAAATGCATTTCCATAACTTGCAGAATTGCTCTCAAAAATCAAGATATAAAATCTAACAAATCTGAATCCAACCCACTCATTATATGAATGAATAAAGAAAATATCACACATATATGGGGCAGGGGTGCTGGAGATTATTCAAGTTTTCCAAAGTATGAAATCCTAACATTTGTGACAACACAAATAAACCTGGAGAATGTTATATTATGTGAAACAAGCCAGACACAGAAAGACAAAAAATCCCATGTTTTCATGTGGGATCTAAAAATGTTGAACTGACAAGCAGAAAGTAGGATGGTGTTTTTTATGGACTGAGGTAGGTGTTGGAAAATTGTGAAATGTTGATCAAAGGGCATAAATTTTACATCAGAAAAAGGACTAAGTTGTGGAATTCTGTTCAAAGTAGTAACTGTAATTATTGACAATTAATAGCATAGTTGAATACTCTTACATAATGCATATCAAATATTCTTACCATATGAGTAAAAAGAAAATCATGAGATGATGTATATGTTACTTTGTTTAATCAAGGTAATTATTTCTCAATATGTATCTATCTTAAAATATATTACACATAAAAATGTTTAACATGTCAATTATATTTCAATAAAGCTTTGGGGAAAGATTCAGGATACAGTACAAAGTACATGATGATTTCACTCAAAAGCCTTCTATATACACTTATTAAAGCAAATACACCTTGAGCCTGGAAGACACTAAACAACTGATAAAAGGAAGAATAAGACACCTTAGGAGCAGATAATAAAGAAAGGCTACTAAAGGTAGACATAAATATATAGTACTCAAACACGGTGTCCTTCATCATCAGACCTTCCTCAATCACTAATGGTGTATGACATTTTATGTGCACAATTCGGGTGCAGCACTTCGAGGCAACATTTATAGCAAAACAAGAAATATAACCACTGAGATAGCTACAAGGCTGAAAAAATGAAAATAGTAACTGGTTTTAATGTAATTTACCTACATTGCAGGTAGACAGCTATGGAAAATATAATAGTGGTTCCTCTATAAATTAAATATGAAATGATGTGGCCTGGTATATTATTTATCCAGTTATCTGGACATCCTAAAACACATCCAAATTGGCATATAAAATTCATCATCACAGCCATCAACTCTAAAAAAATTGTATGTTTAAAATAAAATGTGCACACAAATGTTCATAACATTACCATTCACAATACCCAAGGGACAGGAACAACCCAATTTCTAAAAATATTAAATTACAGTTAATTTATACAATAAAATATCTTTCATCCTTAAAAAGGAATGAAATTCTGAGTGTTTATACATATCCCAAAGTTAATAAATCTCAAATATAATATCCTAAGTTAAAGAAGTCAATAACAAAGAACACATATTGTATAATTACACTTATATTAATTATTCATAAGAAATTACTAGTTTTCATGGACTGCTTGAAGACTTCAAAGGGGATGAGAAAGAATCACTCAATTTCTGTGGGGTGATATAAATATTCTTGAAGCATGAAGTAATGACTGTTATTACTCTGAATGTGCTAAAATGGTTACTTTAAAATTATTTAAAAGAGGATGCTGTTGGTAAGTTTAGTATTTATGAGCACTGTTACTGCTCTTCCAGAAGGCCCAGATTCAATTTCCAGCACCCCGATGGCAGCTCACAGTGGTCTGTAGATTCAGGGGATCCAGCACTCGCTTTTGGCTTCCATCAGCACTACATTCACATAGTGCACAGATACACATGCAGGGAAAAACATCCATACACATAAAATAAAAATATATTTTTTTAATTTTTAAAAAATTATTTAAGTGGTAAAAGTCATATGAAATTTATCACAATTTTTAAAATTCAAATAATGATGGCAAATTTAGCTCACTGCTTTCAAAGGCATACATTTTATTCTTAGTGCTAAAAACAAGGTCAAATGATAAGAAATATGAAGAATTACTTTTTTTGCTCTAAAAGTAATCCATAGGTACTGGAGGCAAATGTCTAACAAAATTGATTGATATAATAGGGAAATTGATATTTTCATCTTGACAGATATATTAATTGCTAAAATTAACATTTCCTGATATGTGGGACTTCATGATATTTGGAATGATGTAATCATTTTTCCAAGAGTTATCTTAAATGGACATCAAAAATTATATAATAACTGGAGCAAGCATAAATGTTAGTCAACAATTGTCAAGATAGAACAAAAGAGAATGTTTATACAACTGAAAGGGATGACAGACAAGACCATTCCATATATATCTAGATGTATTATTTCCTCTTTCTTCCTTGCTATATGATACACTGCTATGAAACCCTTGGGATAAAGCCATGAGCCTACTTAGTAATAGTGATTCTATGATTCACCAAGGTGTTTCTAGTACTGTCAACGATTGAACACATTGGCCCTCATCCAGAGTGTTTAATGCCAAGTTCCATGCTATGTACTGTTTAGAGAGGGTTGTGTGACGTTTGGAGGCCCATATTGCATGTTCTTGTTTCAGATCTTCTATTACTGTATAATATAAGATCTTTCCAACAAAAAAAAATACATGGAATTGATTTAAGAATCATCAGCCCTTCTTGACATCCAGGACATAAAAGCTGTATGTTAAGAAGATAAGGATTTATTTGAAGTTCTGTGGTATGTAGCACAGGAACACAAAATCAGTATATACTAAAAAATATAAATCAAGAAGATATTGGGNTATATATATATAAAGACCTCAGACCTAAGCATCCTGCTTACAGATGGAGTTACTGATTAATTTCTCTGTTCATGCTTTTTGCTTGCTATTCATAAGCTCAACTACAAAAAGGTGATAATCAGTCAAATATGAAGTTAAAAGAAAAAGCAAATTTTGAACAACTAAATAAAAAGAAATGTGAATTACAAAGGGCTGGAAAGAGCAAATTCTTTACAATGTGACTTATCAGTTAGCCTGTGCTTCACTCTTGACTTCATGTTCACATATACACAAATTGTCAGTCACAAATAGCAGATTGAAATTTGTAAGATTGAAAATTCTATGTCAGTGATGGTGAGTTTCTAGGATACATAAACGATTGCTTACATCCACCATGTCATTGGTAATTGAGCACAAATAACTTGAAATTTTCTTCTTCCATGGTTATATTCACACTAATATTTTCTAAGCAAAAGGCATTTGATAGTGAATGAATGTGGCCACTATCTGTAAATTATTTTGTCAAGTGCCTTAAAATGCCAAACTTTACATTTAAAAAAATCAAAAGTTACAGAAACCCCAATTACAGAATAATTGAAGGCCACAAAATGCCTTTCTTGTTTTACAGACATGTAAACTATATATAAGACCATGACTTGCTATCCAACATGGTGCCCCCACAAAAGAACTAAAATGACAGCACCTATTCTTAGGAGAGTCAGACTTCATAGCATCTTTTCACTCTTTAAAATTCAAAATTGTCACTTTCTCATGTCTACAAGCCTTGCAGGATGCTTGGTTAACCAGCTAAGCTCTGCCTGTGTCAAAAAGTCTACCTAATGGCACCTGCACAAATGGAAACTATGATGTTATTGTTTGCAGAATGGGGCTCATCTAACATGCAAGTATTACCACACACATTGCTTACAGTCTCTCACTCAGGCAGATGAGGAATGAGGATTCAAAGAAAAGAGCTGTTTTTCCAAGGGAATTGACGAAAGTATTCTTTATATTCCCTGAGAGAGGTTAATGTAGAAGACTGTTTAAAGGACTATTTTTAAGAAAACTTGAATTGTGAAAGAATATTGAAGAGGGAAAACACATTTCTTAGTGCATAGTGGAGATTTGTCCAAACATTAAAGTCATCCTATAACCCTGACCTCTGTTTTTATTGGAGAAATTTGTGTTTAATCCCTCTCCACTGCAGCCTTTGCTCTTCCTTGATATAAAGCTCATGACTATGCTGTTAGGAAAAGGATCAATCATGCTATCGCCAATTTTGCATCATGACTCAACAGCACAGTGAAATAGGAGCATAAAATGGCTGTGGGGGAAGAATTTGTTTAAATACAACTAGTTTGGATTTCTTACCAGCAAAATGGTAAGAAAGATGATGGAAAACATATGAATTGCAAATGCATCTATCGTTAGTTTGAAACTTTCCACAGCATGAAAGCCATAGTGTGACGCATGTGAGTGTTTAGACTGGTAAAACTGTAAGCGGGTTGCTACTAAGCACCAATATTTCTCTCTATCAGCTGTGGTCAACAATTCATATTTACTTCATGTTTCTAAAGTTTCTAAGTACACTGAAAGCTACTTAGGAAATGAAACTTGATTTTATATTTACAACCAGGAAAATGTTTTAAGGAAAATCAACTGCCACAAATTCTAAGACCAAATAAAGGAAACAGAAGGAAGCTTAGTAATATGTAGGGAAATCACAGAGGCACTTCTGTATGTTTGGAGACTGAGAGGAAAACAAGAGCAAGAAATAAGAAAGAGCTCTATGTTGCGAACACTCTAGCAGTAGTTTGGAAGCAAAGTACTCAAGGAACAGGGCAACAAACCTAGGTTCTAATTCAGAATGGAGCCTCTTTAATTTAACTTCAAGAAGTAATGGCTACTTCTTTTTAATATAGATATTTCATTTAAATGCAGGTTTTGAATAACTGCTCTAAAAAGGTTCAACTATTAGAAATTATCTACTATTACAAGGGCTTCTCATGCTTGTTTAAAATCAATCATTTTAACACTGCCTTTGTAGTAAAATCGTGATACAAGCCTTTCTTTCTACAAAGCCGTCCACTAATTCTAATGTTATAGTGCTCTCTACTGGTTATAAATGAGAACACTCTTTCACTAGGAAAAGGCCAATTTTTTTCTCTAGGTTCAGAGTCAAGTTTATTACAGCCTCTCTCCAATCAATGCACCACACAGCAACAAGAAGCTGAGGTACAGCAAGGAGCAGACTCCTGTCATGGAGTCTTAACACTGCAGCTTTGTCATGAACCATTATATTGGGGGCGCTTGGAGAAAAGATCCCTAGCTACACAAAGGGAACACTTGGCCTAGCTCTAAGATTAATGTAAAAGGTTTTACATAATAATGAGTCAGATTACTCAGCTTTAAATTAAAATATTCTTATGAATCTGTATTAAATTGTCTAATTTAAGGTTTCTATCGCTGTGACAAAATACCATGACCAAAATGCAAATTGGGAAGGAAAGGATTTATCTGGCTTACCTTTCTACATTGCTGTTCATCACTGAAAGAAGTTAGGACAGGAACTCAAACAGAACAGGATCCTTGAGGCAGGAGCTGATGCAGTGTAGACAGAGACTGGTCATTCGTTTCCTGGGTGCCAAGACCCGAAATAATCACACAGAAACAATTATTATAGCACTGCTTGGCCTATTAGCTCATGCTTCTTATTGGCTAGCTCTAACATCTTAAATTAACCCATTTCTATTCATCTATGTATTGCCACATGGTTGTGGCCTACCAGTAAGGTTTCATCCAGTGAACAGCAGCGTCTGTCTTCTGTGGCACTGAACACAGTGAACCTGATAGAAGAGAAAGTGGGAAGTAGTCTACAACACATG
>LOEQ01007329.1:49292-63731 GCA_001685075.1 Bramus lutescens | reverse complement strand
GAGGGAATTGGGAGGAGAGGAGGAGATGGAAATTTTTAATAATAATATTAATAATAATAATCAAAAAAAGAAGTGAAATGCAGGAGGAAGTGATCTGGAGGAGAATGAAGCAGGGGAGGGGGCTGAGAGGAGTGAAGGGGGAAACTGTAGTTCAGATGTATTTTATGAGAGAAGAATTTTAAAAAGAAAAGAAAAGAAAGCAGAATGTGGAGATGGTGGGGGAAGATTGGATCAAAGCAAGATTAAAAACCAGCAGGACAAAATCCTGTATTTGTTTCTCAGAGACAAGGTGCTTCATTCTCAAAGAACTTAAAAAGCTCTATCCCCGTAACTTTTCACTCATGTCTCTCATTTGCTATTTCCTCTATCTGTATGCAGCTATCCATGGCAAATGCCTCATATCTTAGGTATATTACTATCCTATTTTCTCAAATGAACAGAAGTTTTATCTTCACAGCTTCCTGCATTGAACTCCTCACTAGGTTGTTGACCCTGCAAAATGTAAATGGGTGCAACTGTCCTGAAATGAAAGCACAGAGGAAGAATCCATGACCTTTACCTTTGGCATCTTTATTGTTCCTAGAACCAGTATGACATAGGTGATCAAGTCAAGTTTGGCTGCTAAGTTGTAATGGACCCTACCAGAGTTGCATGGATCAGAGTCACAGTTAGGTTTTGTATGAAGTTGATTCATTTAACTTGAAATCACTTTGCTTCCGTCAACTGAAGCTTTAGCAGAATGGAGTCTTACCCTTAGAACACCTTGCTAGGCTTCCACTCTAGAGCAATGGGTTTTTCTTTAATGGTGACAACCTACTTGAAAGTTTCTGCCTGTTTCTCCACAGGACTACCACATAAACTACCCAGTGCTTTTTTCTCTACCAAACAGACTTTTTGTTTCTTTCTGTCCCACTTGTTTCAATATTCATTGTAGTCCTGAGTGAGTCATCAGTAAAAACCACCCAACTGCATCAATATTTTGTCTATGAAATCAACCCTTTAATTTTTAAATTTAGTCTTACACAATTTCTCAGGTAAAATAGAAAGAATTATCTGAGGCAAATATATATATATATATAATATAAACATAATACAAATGACCTCTAGCTTAATTATTCATGGAGTCTATCTCCCACTGAAATCCCATGAGTTCAACCTTCATTGTCTGCATTATTCTTAGGATTCCCATCTTTGTAGTTCCCTAATAATAACTGATGTAGCTCTGTGTACAATTTTTAGGGCTTTTGCCAAGTAGAATCATAATATCTTCAACAATCTTCAAAAGTCATTGATCCTAGGTCCTTTGCAGCAAGAAAATCACTCTGATGTACCACATTTTGTTATAACTTGCTTTTTACTTTAAACTCTAAACAAAAGCATCTCAGAGTTTATTTGGTTGATACTGTCATCACAACCCATCACTGTGGCAGCTTAGGTTAGAAACTAAAGTTAGCAATTGAAATAAAATAAAATGTGGAGAAACATTTTTCTTAGCTTTCTCCCCCACTTTGTCACTGTCTCATGCTCAGCTAGCTCTCTTACCCAGTCCAGGCCTACTTGCTTATGAGTATTGCCACACTCAGTGGATGAGTGTTCCTACGTCAATCATCAACCAACCCAATTTCTCACAGACAAGAAACTAGTGAGTCTGTGTGGTCATGCCATCAAATGATGTTCCCTCACATGACTCTAGGCTATATCATGTTGACAGGTGAGGCTAATTCAGACAAAGAGACCATAATATATGAGAAAGTTTTAAAAAATCAAAACCAGTGTATTAACCATACCTATCACTTAAGCAGCAAAAATTATCATAAAGATAGCAACAACAGTAAAACATAGACATGCACAGAAATAATTAAAAACAAGCCTCCAAAATCAGTACCCAAACCAACAAAACCCCAAGGAAGGAAGTCATAATAATATAGTAAATTTTCTGAATATAAAAATTGACTAATGCTGGATGGGATGTGGAGAATGGAGAACACTCCTACATTTCCTGTGAGCACGCAAACTTGTATAACCATTTTGGAAATCAGTATGGCAGTTTTTCAGAAAATTGTGAATCATTATACCTCAAGACCCAGCAATACCACACTTTGCCATATACCAAAGGATGTTCAATCATACCACAAGGGCATTTGCTCAACTATGTTCATACCAACATTATTTATACTAGCTATAACCTGGAAACAACCTAGATGCCCCTCTACCAAAGAATGAATAAAGAAAATGTGGTACATTTACACAATAGAGTACTAAGGAGGAAAAAAAATGACATCTTGCAATTTGCATGGAAATGGATGGAACTAGAAAATACCTTCCTGTTTGAGGTAACCCAGATTCAAAAACAAGAAAATAGTATTAATCACTCAAAAGTAGATACTACATATAAAGCAAAAGATAACCAGTCTATGGTTCACAATCCCAGGGAAGCTAGGTAACAAGGAGAACCCTAACAGAAACATATATGGATCCACCTGGAAAGGGGATATAGACAAGATCTCCTGAGTAAATAGGGACAATGGTACTGTTATTCAGGGTCAAAACATCTTACAAGATATCATATTTTAGTTGAAATAGTAAAATTTCAGCAATTGAATTTTATGATAAAGTCATTCCTTTATCCATATTTTTAATTGCCCTTGTCTGTGGACCAAGAAATGGCCAGTCGTACCATTTATTAATAATCTAAAACTTATTACAAAACTTCCTATTACTAATTTTTATTGGCGGCCTTGAATACCAGCCTCTGTACCCGCTCAGGGCTCATAATTGAATGTCTATGGCAAGCGAGGATCTCAGGGTAAAAAATTAACTTAAGAACATTACCACTGCATCTTCTTTATTTTTCATGCAAAGGGAAAAATGAAGTGAAGGGGGCTTGGAGGAGAGGAAGAATAAGAAGCATAAATAGAAGAATAAGAAAAGAAAGAAGGGGAGGAAGGGGAAGAAGTAGATGTACTGAGGAGGAGAAGAGTAAGAGTCAGGGCTGGTCTCCAAGAGGTCTCTAGTTATGACACACATGGTGGGAAAATTCCTTAGGCATATCAAACCCACAAAAAGTGGTAGGTAGAACCTGACAAAGCAGTACCCCAGAACAGGTGACCTGACCTAGGAAAGAGCCAGCATCCAAAGGGAAGTATCTGGCATTCTAAGCCCTTAGATAAAGTTATTAAACATCCCTGAATCCTTGATTCACCCATAGCCCTCATCTAATCTCTGCTGTGACACACACCTCTGGGAACACCCAGATTTGTTTGTTAGCAAAGGTGGGGCATGGTGCCTTCCTGCTCAGTGCCTGTCTTCTATAGAAATTTCTTCTATAGAAATGGTCTGATAGCAGACAATTTTGTGGGATTGACTCTATGTAAATTTGACTGTTTGAACAAAGAATGAATGCCATTTCTCCAAGGCCTCCTTGTGGGGAAATGGAGCAAGGTCAGTTCACTGATTGAGCAGAGGTTGCACTGCTGTGGTGTTCTGGGAATGCGGCCCATTTCAAAGGGAAGAATCTTGGCTTAACAAGTATTTCACAGATATGATGGTGACATTTCCAAAACACAAGTGTTCCCATAGCTCTGCAAAACAGGTTGTTCCATGTGGATGAGTACATATACACTTCCCGTGGACCTGCCTATTGGTCTGTGACTTGACTGTATACTCTTGTGGGCTTCAATAAATTTTAACAGCTACCAAAGCAGGAAACCTCTCATGTTGCTTCCTTCCCTCCCCTTTCTGCACTCTGCCTTCAGCAGCTTCAGAGTAAGTAAATGGACTCAATTCTTTCACATATCTCTCTTCAATTATGAGTCCCCAGGAAAAGTCAGATGGATTAGAGGACTCTCATTAACTGGTCTATTTTTTCTTCTCAATGAGCCGTCAAAGCCCAGCCTGGAAGGCGTTGCAAGAGTGTTTTCCCAGCAGAGGGCAGCAGAGGCAGAATTAGCTGTGTTCAAAGCAATTCTCAGGTACATAATGTGGGGGCAAGGCTGAGCTAGAAAACACACTGATAGAAAGAGAAATCAGTAAATCAATAGCACGTGGAAAAAACAGGAATATAATCTTTAATCACACTAGGCTGTTTCTGGTTCTGCTAGGAGTGTCCCTGGGCTTGAGAAGGAGCTATGTTCCTTCTCCATGAGTTGGAACCCAAATGGAATGACATCATTGATCAGGTCAGCTCCCAACACAACAGTTTTATTTTCTTTTCAAATAGTTGTCGCCTTGTCTCATCATGTGCATTTGGCAGAACTATAATTATCTCAAAAAAAAAACTGGACATTTAAGTCACACCATTCCCTAGTGTTCATTATGACCCTATAATGCCCCCTTGAGTAGCAGGTTAGAGGTTTGTTATTATATGGGGATGGGTGTGGTGGCTGTTTATAAATCACTGGTGTCTTTGTCATGGTTTAAAGCCCAAATGTTAGAATAATCCTTGTAAACAACTTTGTATCCTAGCATCCTATCTCTAACAGGCCTAGTTAGCATACTACTTAACTTGGGTAATTTAGAGGCAACTCTACCTCAGGTAAATATTTCCTAAGCATTGGTGAAGCCTTTATATCAACAATTCTTACCCTTCTGCACCACAGGTTAGTAGTGGAGTGGGAACGAATGCAAGAATGCCATTTACAAACTCCACAAAATTAACTCCAAATGGATCTTAATCCTAAATGTTAAATGCAAAGGGCAAAGCTTCTAAGAGATATGGGAAAAACTAGGCATCTCCAAATGTGGGACCTTGCCTTCCATACGTGTCAAAATGCGGACCACAAAGATGTTTCTAACACACAGTTCCCTGCTGGAAATGCTTTTCACAGATGCAGCCCACAGAGGGAAGTTATTTAGAGGCCAAGACCTCTTTCTGGGGAGTTGCAAGGACCACATGGGACCTCAGAGAACACTGATGGTAGCAGCAGATTCCTACCCTGACTCAGCAAGGGCCTGCCACACTGTCTCCCATGGCTCACGGTTCTCTCCCACATCGGAACAGCAGCCCCTTACTCACCATGCCATGGATTCCATGCTCACCCATGCTCTCCTCACAGCACCCTGCAGTAGCACTCACAGCACAGAAAGCAATCCACTGGTGTCTGCTCTGCTGTAAGATCAAGCCTGCAACATGGCGCCAGGAAGTGTCCTGCTTGATTTCTGACTGACAGGTTTGCATGGAGGCCCTGATTGGCTAGTGAGGCTTGAGTGACAAGAGCACCTCCCTGAGCCTTGCAGTTTGTTTAAAGACACAGCGCAGGGTTCTTTGGCCCTGACTTCCACCCCAGACCCAGAAGTTTACGGATCTGCAGACATATGAATTTCAATATCACTTATACCTCTCTCAAGTAGATGACACAGCTATCTTTCTGCAATCCACAACCACATTGCCTTCACCTTCATGGACATGATGTGGCTAGCCAGCACAGCCCATTACACAATATGGAGTAGACCAACTTACCTGTTTAAAAGATGGAAGGGTGCACAGACTACTAATAAGTACAGATTTTAAGAAACCAAAGATGATGTTTGTTCTGTGGCTTCAGGCTGACATCAGGAGTCACAGGCACTTCTGGGAGCCATGAGAGCAACCCAAGAACCAAATTCCATCCACGATAATATATTTTTATTCTGCCAGAAGACTGGGTGAAAGCTCCATTGCATTGCTATATTTATTTCTGCATTTCTGGTCAAATTCTTCACTAAACATTAATAATAAAAAGTGTAGTCTTTATGGTAAGTTGAATACTTAAAGAATATGGGGCTAGGAAGGATGATGTCGTGGGCACTATGAGCCAGCACATTTTCCTCAGTGGGCAAGTGAAAAATTACTTGCATTTTTCCAGGTTCTCTAAATGAACAGGACTGGTAGAGGAAACTTTCCATGTATGTAGAAAGTAGATTTGTTAGAATGCCTCAGAGGCTGTGGTCCAGTTACCAGTTATTCCAACAATGGCTGCCTACCAATGAAAAGCTGAAGAATTCAGCAGTTTTTTGGTCCATGAATCAGGTGTGTCAGCAGGTTTTCAGTATCCAGGAGGATTCTGAAGAAGTAGGCTCTGCTCTAATGCTATGAAAGGAATGAACTTGGAAGCAAGAGTTATGTCAAGCAGGCAAATAGAGAGAGTACTTTCTTCTTTTATATCCCTATATAAATAGACTGCCACCAAAAGGTGTGATTTAGATTATAGGTGGAATTTTTTTTTTGATTGATTGTTTTCTTGATTTTTGCTTTCTAGAGATATTGTTTATCTGTGTAGGCCTGTATCACATTCTCTAGACCAGGCTGGTCACAAACCCTGAAAATCCAAGTGCTTCTGCTTCCAGAGAGCTTGGATTAAAGATGCGCATTACCATCAAGCTGGTAAAGGTGGTTCTTGTCACCTCAATAGATCCTGACTTAAGATGGGCCTTCCCATTTCGAAACCTTAAGTAAGAAAAACCCCTTATAGGTGTACCCTGTTGTTTGGTTTCAGTTCCAGAGGTAGTCAGCTTGACTGGATAGAATATCCAACACAGCAGCCAAGACAAAAGAAATGAGTAAGATTTCTCACCTCAACTGACAAGTAGACCATGGGTATTATTTCCAAAGCAATGCTTTTCCTAAACAAGGAAAGCATGGGGATTTTACTTAGGGAGTCTGGAATGTTCCTATGGAGTTCTCCCTAACTCCTAAACATAGTCTGTCAGCAAATCCACCTCAACAAATCCATGACAAACATGATGACTATGTAATAGCAGTGACATTTAGGGACATCCTTATCTCAAAGTCATGCAGAAATATGTAAACCTTAAAAATAATGGAAAGAAATGCCTCTGGCAAGTTTATCTTGTACTAAAAGTTCTTGGTTGAAAATCAAGTAAAAGTCACTGTGAAAGCAGAATGCTTTGGAACATATCCTCCTTATTAATCACGATGTTAGATCTAACAGTTAAAGTGTGCCAATGTCACAATTCCACAAGTGTAAATTACAGAGAACGCAAACACAGAGAGCATCAAGGAAGAGTCACCAACCAGTCAGTAATCAGTTGTTAGATGGATGTCTCTAGTGATTAAGTATAACCTGAGAAAAAGGCAGTTTTAGTCACGGAACATGTTGGCTCAGAAAAGGCCACAACTGCTTCCACTCAAGACCAGAAGGAATTCATTTAGCTAACTCTGGCAGCATCTTGTCCCAGGGCTGTGACCTCAGTGTAAAGAATTCTATGCTTTCCTTTTCCTAACCTTTTCTTTAAATTTTAGTTGTATGTATGCTGTTTCTATGTATAAGTGCACAGTACTTTCAGAGGTCAGAAGATATAAGATGCCTAAACCTAGAGTTATAGCAAATGGTTAGCTATCGTGCGGTGTCTGGGAACTGAACCCAAGTCTTCTGTAACAACACACAGTGCTCTTAATTGCTGAGCCATCTCTCTAGTCACACTTCTTTCATTTAAATTTGTCTCTGTACATTTTAATTGACAGACATTACATCACATTACTCTAGTTTGTCTTCCCTTCATCCCTTCTCGATTTCCCTTCCAATGTTTTACTTGTTATGTATGTGTGAACAAGCCCACTGAAATATTGAAATAAAATCTAATGAGTTTGTTTTATTAGTTGTATTTCATGGTTCAGGGGGCTGACAATACTGTATTGGATGAATACTATGGAACTTCACCCCTACCTGGGGTAATTCTCTCACCTGGAGGAGAATTCAAGTCTTTTAAATAAACTTCAGGCATCTGACCATGATTAGGCTGCATTGGACAGAAAATGATGATGAACAGGAAAATTTGGTGGGAAAATATCTAAGTACTTAAGAGGACTGAAGGTTCTTCCAGACTACACAGGTTCCATTCCTAGTATGTACAGAAGCTTAGTAACTCTAGTGCCTGGTGTCCTTCCACCATCTACCGGCTTCTTTAGACACCAGGCATGAGGGGACACAAAGACATACAGGAAAAATACCCATACACATGAAATTATGAATGAAATTAGGTTCATAAAAATAACCAAAGCTAAACCACAAGAAGAAATGATATGAACCATAAGAATGAATTCTCCAGCTGCGCATAGTACTGCACTCTTTTAGTACCAGCAACTTCAGAACTGTGACAGAAAGATCACTGTCAATTTCAAATCATGTGCTGCATAGTCGATATCAGCACACACACACACGCGAAAAGAACAAAACTAAACAACATACCAAAAGAGAAGAATTGGAAAATTGGAGCAATACAATACCTTTTAAAATCATTACAGTTGTCTGCCACTGACGCTCACAGAAAAATTTTCAAAGCTAAAAATTGCAAACATGCTAACTCAGGCTATAAATCCCAGGCTTTGGTAGACAAATTCAAACTAGTACCTGTAAATCTGAGTCAATGGTGATTTTATATATTCACTTCCAAATATGGTTCATCACTAAAAATCCTAAAACTATTTGTAAATAAGTATATAATTGTGATTTATTTTCTTTGATTGAAACAGGGACTCATTTGATGCCCCCAGTTGATGTTGATACACTAAGAATAATACTGCACATATTGAGTTTTTAAAAGGTAGTCATACACATTTATTCCTGAGCCTTTGGACCATCATTCTTAGCGTGGCATTCTGCTGAAAAAGAGATATTTTCCAAATAATTTCATGTTGGTTGGATAAAAATAAATTAGAATGTTTATAACAGTATTGTTTCTTCATAGAAGTCTTGTAATTCTTGGGATCACGTCTATCTTCAAAGGCATGAGATTTGCTCTAAAACTAAATTTACAAAAAAGCTCCTCCCTGGTTTCTATAGTTGGAATGGGAGATTTTCTGTATTATGATCTTCCACAGAACACTTCTGTATAAAATACACCATGTCCAAGACAATGTATAAAATAAAGCATTAAATTAGGTTTAGAGATCTAGACAGCTCGAGCCAATGATGGCCTAGAAAACAAAGGAAAAAAATCCGAGAGCCCACATATGGAAGCTCAAGGACATAAGGAGTAACTGTGCATGATTCTAGGCTTTTGAAGTCTTAAAGTCCACCCACTTGGTCACACCTTTTTCTAAAAGTCACAACATTACTCATTCCTAAAAAGTCTATCAACTGGGGAAACATGTATTTGAAAATAATCTGGCTATGGATGCCATACGTTCTAATCAGCACATTCATCCAACTTTCAGACAGTGGCAACTACTGTTTATCTGACTGCACTCTACCTTATACTTCAATGAGACTACTGTTTTCAACATGCAATGACACAGAATGACCATTCCTAGTTCACAAAGAATGAATCTGAGTATGATAAGAATTGATCACATCAAAGATAGCCCAAAATTGGGAAGGAAAATTATCAAATCTTGTAGCACCTTATCAAGGGGGATCCACCTGGGTTCCCAGGATAGATGTGAAGTAATCAGCTTACGTTTGACAAAATGCAGGAATAATGGCAAGGTGGCTCCTTTTCTTCCAAATGGACAGGGAGCCAAATGAGACATTACATTACTACCAGTTATGCTTTATTTTGTGGGGCTTTTCAAATTTTGTTTTGTTTTTCAAGACAGTTATTCACAGTGTAACAATCCTGACTGTTGTGAAACTCACTTTGGGGATTAGGCTGGCCTCAAACTCACAGAGATCCTCCTGCCTCAGCCTCCCAAGTACTGAGAATGAAGACATGTGCAACCACTTCCCAGTCCAGGTATCTCTTTTTGAGATGACTGCTTTAATAATTGCCTGTGGTCATGTTAGAGGAGCAGCAGGTAGCAATTGTAATCTAAGGCATCAGCACACCAGAAGGAGAATTTCTGATGGGTGAATCTTGCATAAGCAAAGCCCCTACACCAAGGATCCTAGAAGGTGCTTCTCTTCTGTGTCTTTACATGTTTGCTGCTGCTATCATTCTGTGGGATCTGGCATGGTGAGAATGTGTGTGGGGAGATCATCACTGCTTATAATGTGGTTTGTCTGGCTCATGGAAGCATCCCATTCTATTGGAATTACTACCTGTAAATTACTATGAAGATGATTGCTTCTTATGCTATACTGTCTATTTGATAATAATGTCAGTTTAAACAGAATTTTGATGATAAAAATATAAACATATGAATTTCTTTTGAGGACCTGTAGAGACTGTGACATAGGGTAATAATTAAGAAAACAATCGAGTCCCAGTAGCCCATCTAGTTTACATTCTTTCAATCTTCATATTGGGAGATAGATGTGTTTTGGGGTGCAACACAGCTGAAACAAAGCTTTTTTTTCCAAGTCAATTTTTAGGAAGTGAAACAAAGCTTTAAAATCAACTAAATGTTACATTAAGATATTTTCTCAAATAGCTTTGAGATAAAGTACCAAAGAAGACAATCTAAACATTTAAAAAGGAACAGAGTTGGGGAGGAGTTGTTTAAGGTCAGAGAGCAAGAACAAAGCAGTCCAATTACTATTAGCTGACATGTCTTTCTTATTAGGACTGGTTGATTAACAAAGGTTATGATTAATTCCTTATACCCAATTTACCCAAATCTCCTGATATAAAAATCTATGAATAAGTTGGTATGCACATCAAGGTTTTAAAGTAGAGCTGACTGGTTTTATTTTTATATATAAAAGTTTAGCTTAGTGATTCCTTTAAGTTTCCTTATATTATTTTTCAATGACAGTTATAGAGTAATTGGTTGCTTCTTTGCAACAACAAAATGCAGCCTGTCAGTAAAACACTTGACTGAGAAGAATTTCTTGCTTACCTACAAGGTTAAACTGTAACAAGTTACTTCAATATGAATGTTTGAGGGTTCTTGGGATAATTTGTCTTTTACCTGTTTTATGTACAATATTTAATCATGTAAGGGATATGGAAAACATGTTCTTACCTATACGCATTATAATCATTCACTTGAAGAATGCAATGTAAACACATTGGAATTTCAAAATTGTTTGAAAAATTTGCTGGGTGAAATAAGCTGTAGAAAAATGTGTACAGGAGAAAGAATGTGAAGAACACAGAGAATAGAGAATAAAGAAGGAAACCATCAGGAAAAAGGGTGTATTTTTCCCAAACATTGCTCAGATAGAAAAGTCTAGTACACGCCAACTCTTTGGATTTCCTTTGAGCCCTGTTTCTGGAGGCTGGTCCACAAGGTATCAATAAACCACTTTACATACAATAACTTGGTCCCAATTTTTTCAGTTGCCTGGTGAAAAGCCATATCATTATACCAAGGCACCCAGGTGCTTGGTGTTCATGGCCAAGCATATATGAGATTCAGAATCTTTACAGCAATGAACATAGTAAAAAGGCCATTTTAGACATGTGAAAATACCTCATTCTGAAAACCAACTACAGCCAAGCCTGCACCGAATAACAAGAAGTCAGCAACATGACTCACTCAAAATAACCAGAAGCAGTAATAAATCAAACTGCATGATGCCCACTGGACAGTCTATAACCAGAGACCAAGAGCAGGGTTCTGCCCTGCACAGCTGGAAAGTCCCCCATCTCCATATGTCCAGGAACTAAAGCATCTCCCCCAAGCTCCTGGTTTTCAAATCAGAGACTTCTATTAGAGCCTGACCTGACCTTCACATAAGCTATGTTGCACAAGTGAGAAATCTTGGGGTGATAGGCTTAGAAACATGAATAGGAATTTAGAGTGTGAATCTTGTGTAATGACCATAAGAATAATAGAATATAGCTTTTTTATACCAACAAAGGATATCTACTTTCTAGCTAGCTACATAGACTGCCAAGATCTTCTAACAGCCTGTGTGAGAAGGCTCCTCCCACAAGCATCCTACAAGGTTCCTTCAGCCTGTAGGCTTCTCTTTGAAGCCCACTAATCTGGGCAAGGTTCTTTACTGGGCCACTACCTCTATGGCAAGGATGACACTTTCATCCCTAGCCAACTGTGGGAATGACCAATAGCTGAAATTTAATTCACAAATATGCCTCTGTCCTCAGGTTCTTTGGGGATAATGACATACTACACAAATCTTGCTTTCTCCATCCGGTTTGCCACTGCTACTGGGACCTGAGGAGATCATCATGTTTGTTGACAGGTTGGAGATCAGAGGATACCTTGGAAGAATGAGGGTTATCCTCTTTTCCAAGTTTCTAACCATTTCTTAGTTTGGAAGCAACGGGTTGCAAACAGCAAGAAGGAACTTAGGCTAAGGGCAGAAAGCCAAGTTTGATCTCTCCCACAATATTTTAGGATCATTAGTGACTTTTCACAATGTGGCTGCTTCCTGCTCAATGCCTGGAATCAGTGGCCCAGATTAGCTGTGAATTATGTTCAATGCCTTCCCCATTTTCCTTTTAGAACAAAGGCCCAGGAAAGTTAAGGAGGTTGCCTTGAAGCCAGAGAAAATCGTAGTAGCAGTTGATGAGGCTCAGTTTCTTTCCTAAGAGCTGATTTCTCTCTAGAGTGGAGATCTGGTAACTGAATACTCTAAGTGCTGTCTTTTGCTACACTCAACTAAAGGAAAAATGGAGAGCGGGTGAATTTAAAAGCTTCTGTAATATCTTCTGCTTTGTTGTACACCACTCCAAAGGATGTAAAAGGCATAATTTTAAATCCTTTTTCATTCTGAAATACTTGGTTTGAATCTAGGACATTACACATATGAGGAAAGTAATCTGTCTATGAGTCACATTTGAGGCCCATAGATCCATTCATCTGTTTCAGCTATTAAGGGCAATATGTCATCAAGAGAGTGGATTGTCAATTTGATCAACATAAGTTACATATTTCTGAAAACAAAACTGTCCTGGTCCATGATAATACCCTGGTACCAACTTCTGTCTTAGTTAGGGTTTCTGTTGCTGTGAAGAGACATATGACCAAGACCAAAATTTTAAGGAAAATCATTTAACTGAGCCTATTTTACAGTTCAGAATCCTAGTCTACTATCATGACGGCTAGTTATAATGGCCATATGAAGACACACATGGTGCTGGAGAAGGAGCTGAGAGGTCTATATTTTGATAAGTAGGTGGCATAAGCAACTGTGTGCCACACTGGAGATAGATTTAGCAAAGGAGTCTTCAAAGCCCATCTCCAGAGTGACACACATTTTTCAACAAGGCCACACCTACTCCAACAATTCCACACCTACTAAAATGCCATGCACTAGGTGTGTCATTTTCTATCAAAGTACCATAATGACCAATAAATATGTGTAGAAAATTTTGAGGAATTTACAAATCATTACCAGATCTAGTAGTCAAATACCACAAGGTCATAAAGAAAGGCCAACACACATCATAAGAAAGAAATTAGTAACCAACTGCACAGCAGTCATGTACAGGGAGAACTCCAGGTAAGAGCATCAACTTGGAACCACATCAGCAGGAAAATAAGCAGCCATGGAGTCTGTTACTCTTTCATTCCTTGTTCTCAACACTCTACCTGATGTTCCCTGTAGAAATACTGAAGGAAATGTAGACAATGGGTTAGACATATAACAGAAAATATAACATGTAGCTAAACAAAGAAAATCAATAGATGTAGAAATGGTAGATTTATGAACTAAATGAGCTTCCTTTTAAATTGTTGACATGGGAATCAATCTACACCTTGCATTCAGTTACCATCAACAGCAGTGGGAATACTTATGTCAATGTCCCTATGCAGGTCTGATATACCCTGAAAACAGTACAGATTGGTAATAGGGAGACTGCTGTCAATATGCTGCCAGCTGAGAAAGAGCAGGGACCTAATATGGAAACCCAGCACACACATTTTTGTAAAATGGCATAGTTGTGTACATCTGTTACCGTGTATGCTGGAAGTTTGTTTTTTATTCTTCTTGATACAAGGTAAGGTCATTGGGAGACTTAGCTGAACAAATACCTCCATCAAGGTGGCCTAAAAGGCAAGTCTTTGGGAAATTTTCCTGTTCAATATTTGATTTGTCATGGACAGCACATTTTGGGTGCCGCCACCACTCTACTGGTTATTGTGGGTGGTATAAAAAAGTAACCTGGGCAAGGCACAAACAGTCAGAGAGTCAGCTGTAGTGGAGTATTATTTTAAAGTGTGTTACAATTTTTTCTGTTGAATGTTTTAATGATGGAAAGATTTAGTGTTGTATTTATTTATGTTGCATTTGTTTGACTCTGTCAAGCTGTGATCCTTGCCTGTCTAATAAAGAGCTGAATGGCAAATAGCAAGACAGGACAAAGGACAGATGGGCCTGACAGGAGAGAGAATAAATAGAAAGAAAAATCTGGGAGGAGAGCAGGAAGGAGCAAGTTAGAACTAGAAGGTGAGGACATTGGGGGCCAGTCACCCAGCTAGATAATAAAACACAGAGAATGAATGCTATGGTTCAAGTAAAAATGCTGTGATTACCTGAGGGATGGCAGAAATGCTGCAGGTCCTGAGAGCAGCCAATCCCAGGCAGGGACAGGCCAGGTTCCTGGGTGGCTGCAGTGGGCCATGAGGGTCAGTGAGTCCCAGGCAGG
>LOEQ01007329.1:15631-25792 GCA_001685075.1 Bramus lutescens | reverse complement strand
TGGTATCTCAGCGGCTATTGGCTGAAGGAGCAGAAGGAGCTCCCGCAACACATGCACACATATATGTGATTCAGTATAGTGAACTCACTTTGATAAGTATGCATACCTAGGAGTGATTCAGCTGGTATGTCTATAGTAAATTTTCAGTCATAACTATCATTATAGCATCCACAGTACCTAGGATGTGTTATTTTACAATGATCATAGCATATCTGTTCTTTTTTCCCACTACTTTGCAGCATTTAGAAAAATTTAGAGTTGGGAAAAAATGTAATCACTAAAAAGGCACTCAAACCTGTAATTATGGAACACTCCAAATATTATTTTACTTTGTGAGAAATGGGTCTGGGACCCAAGAAAATGGGCACAAAATCTAGAGTACTTGAGCCAGGTTGCAAGTCTTGTTGAAAATGTATTCTAATGCAAGTTGTTGCCATGACTTACCTTGAGTGGACAGAGCTTGACCTCGTATTGCTACATGCTGAGGTACCTCAACGTGGTCCACTTGGTAAGCAGAAAGTACTTGGGAGTAACTAGGNCACTCCAAATATTATTTTACTTTGTGAGAAATGGGTCTGGGACCCAAGAAAATGGGCACAAAATCTAGAGTACTTGAGCCAGGTTGCAAGTCTTGTTGAAAATGTATTCTAATGCAAGTTGTTGCCATGACTTACCTTGAGTGGACAGAGCTTGACCTCGTATTGCTACATGCTGAGGTACCTCAACGTGGTCCACTTGGTAAGCAGAAAGTACTTGGGAGTAACTAGGGTAACTTTGCACACATATTTGTATTTCATATGTATGTTGGCATTTGAGATACTGTCTCAGATATGCTGATTATGACCATTGTTTTCAGCATGGAGACAATAAAGCTCTGCCCTTTATCATCCACCATACACAAACTGCACAAATGTGTCATGGATATCAAAATGAGATCCGATACCCTATAAATTCCCAAGGACACTGTAGAGAAAATCCTCCAACTTTTAAGCACAGGTAAGGGGTTTCTGAATAGGACTCTTGTCCAATAGTACATGAAAACAAAAATCAACAAATAGGATCTTATGATATTAAAACTTTTTATTTCAGCATAAGAAAATATCATTTAAATGGGGCATACAGAATATGAGAAAATCACTGGTGCAATAGTGACTTGAGAGTTGTTGTGTATTTAACTTCCTGCTGATCCAGTGAGGCCTGCACTCTAGGTAGGAATTAGTACCTGGTTCTGTTTCCATGGTCAAAAGACCATGGCGGGATGAGCCATATATTCCTTTAAGATGATCTACTGTTGTTACATTGCATGACAAGAGTAACTGCTTTGTAAATATTTCCATTTCTACAGATAGATGTCTTCAGCTCTCAGCATAGGTCAGAGGTTCTTCTTTATGTAGTGTACACCAGCAAGCGTACAGCCTCATAATTTCAAAATGCTGAAGTGACCTGAATTCTCATTCCTAAATGGGACCTGTAGACCAACCATTCCCCCTAGACACAGCTGACGTCATGGGAGTGGGTCCTGAATGTCCTGCCTGAGGGTGAGGAGGACTGCTGTGACATGCTGTCTTTGGACATGACCCAGCCACTGCTCACTCACAAAAGCTGTGATCACCTGCAGCTTCAGGTGACCATGTTCAGAACTGACTGAATATATCTGTCCTGAACCAGACAGCTGGAGGAGACAGCCTGCTGGTGGAAGAAAAAGCCTCCTAAGCTGTTGTCTCAGTACAGAAAATAAAAAAGAAAACTCAAAGATGGCCATTTGTATTACTTATCAGTTCCCCCTTTCTTTATCTGCCTCCCAGGGAAGATTATGTCATTCCTAATCCTTTAAATTAATGAGCTTATTGAGATTAATACAGGAATATAGGTACAGGATTGCTTACAGGAGTATGAATANATTAAAACTTTTTATTTCAGCATAAGAAAATATCATTTAAATGGGGCATACAGAATATGAGAAAATCACTGGTGCAATAGTGACTTGAGAGTTGTTGTGTATTTAACTTCCTGCTGATCCAGTGAGGCCTGCACTCTAGGTAGGAATTAGTACCTGGTTCTGTTTCCATGGTCAAAAGACCATGGCGGGATGAGCCATATATTCCTTTAAGATGATCTACTGTTGTTACATTGCATGACAAGAGTAACTGCTTTGTAAATATTTCCATTTCTACAGATAGATGTCTTCAGCTCTCAGCATAGGTCAGAGGTTCTTCTTTATGTAGTGTACACCAGCAAGCGTACAGCCTCATAATTTCAAAATGCTGAAGTGACCTGAATTCTCATTCCTAAATGGGACCTGTAGACCAACCATTCCCCCTAGACACAGCTGACGTCATGGGAGTGGGTCCTGAATGTCCTGCCTGAGGGTGAGGAGGACTGCTGTGACATGCTGTCTTTGGACATGACCCAGCCACTGCTCACTCACAAAAGCTGTGATCACCTGCAGCTTCAGGTGACCATGTTCAGAACTGACTGAATATATCTGTCCTGAACCAGACAGCTGGAGGAGACAGCCTGCTGGTGGAAGAAAAAGCCTCCTAAGCTGTTGTCTCAGTACAGAAAATAAAAAAGAAAACTCAAAGATGGCCATTTGTATTACTTATCAGTTCCCCCTTTCTTTATCTGCCTCCCAGGGAAGATTATGTCATTCCTAATCCTTTAAATTAATGAGCTTATTGAGATTAATACAGGAATATAGGTACAGGATTGCTTACAGGAGTATGAATAACTCAAATCTGTAGTATCACAAAGGCTCTCATCAGAATGGGAGACTCAGGAAAACTAGAACCATGAACATGTCTGCATGACTTGTTTACAACTGACTGAGACAGAGGTTCTCATGTCTTCAGTTCTCCTTACTTACCACCTCTGTAAGTTTGAGAGCAGATGATCCTTATTAATCTTTTAGCTCCAGCCTTCCCCGCCATAGTTTAAATGCTGAGTCTTATGAACGTCCTTCCTCTTTCCATAGAACCTTGTGAGACTTAAGGAAATACTCCTACTTAGGGAAGAACGCACCTGTGGTAAATCCCATATCAAACAATGCATCTGGAAAGCATGCATGCTAGCTATAAAGAATGGTTGGTTTACATTTAGGACTGTACAGATGCATGCATACATGTATATGCATGTAATAGGAATGATTGAAAAGAGAGGTCATAAATGAGAAACAGAGCAAGCGAGAGTGTAGGGAGGGTTTCCAAGGATGAAAGAGAAGAGGAAAAATGCAATTATAATCTCAAAAATAACAGAAACTATTTGTGTAAAAAAGGGAAATTGTTACATAATACTTCACACTTTCCTTAAAATATTAGTCAGTTCCACAAGTCTACCATGGAGCTCTGCAAAGGCACTAAAGCTGCACACCAGTCCTGAAGTCCCTGGTGAAGCAAAATTTATTATTCACCTCCTCTGTAAGCACAGCTCCATCATGCCCAGTGACTCGGCCATAAAGCACTGCTTCTCTCATACGTAGTTTTTCAGCAAAACCTATCATCTTCCAGTCTATGATATTTGTGAGACCTCTACCTGTAATAACCAAGCATTCCAGTGCTTCCTTCGAGCCAGTCCATCAGAAATGATTTCATGAATATTTCATTAGATTGTGTATCCTTTTTGTCATGAAGGTTTAAGTAAGTGTGTGACCGTCATTCCAACTTCTATAGCAGTCAGATTAATCCCACCTGTTCTCATAGCCTACACTCTCATGTGTCAAGCTTTAGCAGGATGTTTCATTGATTTCCTGAAAATCTTCTGTACTTCAAGCAGTGGAGAGACAGATTACTCCCTGACCAAGGCAGTCTCTTTGCAGGCCATTTTAAGTATCTAAAGCAAGTTCTAGCATGGATTTTTCTTTTCTCAGTATAAAAGGTTGAACCAAGTGGCATCTTCTATCACCTTTATTACAATCAGAGAGTTACATAAGTGGCATCTTCTATCCCTTTTATTCCAAACAGAGAATTTCATTGTAATTATATACCAGTGTCCTGAATTTTGTCCTAAGGAATTTTAATGAATACTGCAGTTTCACATATGATCCTGATTCTTTATCTTCCATAAACCTTCTGATTTATGATAAGTCTATTTTCTGGCTTTGTTCATATCTTTCCATTTCCATTTAGAAATCTCTACAGATTTTACCTCTTGACAAAATATATTCAGTGAGAAAAGGGTTTTGTGAACTTCATGGCGGAGAAGCAATAAAAACTGAATATACCAATTTATTAAATTCATTATTTGACATTTGTCATATAAAGAAACAGACTAAGATAATGTATTTGTAAAGTTGTTAGATGTTGCTCTTTTGTATTAAGTACAACTTACATTTTTTATCCAAGACTTTTTTACACAATATTTTTAGTGTCACGAAGTCAGAGATTTAAGGAATGTTACACTTAAGCAAGTATTAGAGAAGATGTCTATTACCAATCTTTTGGATGGGAAAATATGGAGAATAAAACCCAGACAGAAGGATGGATGGTTGAATCTAGATAGGTCTATCTATCTATCTATCTATCTATCTATCTATCTATCTATCTATCAGTATTTACAGTTTTCATATTTTATTATTTCCACTGGAGGAAAGATGGACTCCTTTTTCCCATATTGGTCAGAGAACTAGGTATGGGTGAAGAACTCAGAATTTTTCTTTCAGCATCTGTAGCCCCTTGAATCTGGGCCATTTATCCCAGAAATAGCCCTCACATTTAATTCCATTCCAATTGTTTCTCTCTGGTCCCACTTTTAATTAAGACTGATATGTGAGGTTATGTGGGAGAAATACTGGCTATTCAGGAAGCCCTGGCATTTTAGGCCCCCCAAAAACTCTCTAAAGAAATTCTCCAGGTTTTGTGTAGAACTCCAGAAAAGGAACGAGGAACCCTGGATATAGCAGATGATACAGAAAGGTTTGACAAAACACGATGAATTCTAGCATGATGATACAGGTTATTGTAATAGAGAGGCAAGAGTTTCTGGTCCAGAAATATGTAACATGCTAGATATTCTAAAAAATAAAAATTAGGCCATTTTTTTTTCCAGAGTTGAGGACAGAACCCAAGGTCTTGGGCTTGCTATGCAAGCACTCTACCACTGAGCTAAATCACCAACCCCCAATTTTTATGGACATATTTTTGAGAAAAGTAAGAAGGAAACAGAGACTTATAGTGGTCTTACCAATGTCTGATGCCATCTTATAGACTTTCCTAGAATTATTGAACTGATCTTGCTTGTCTTTTGGGGATATCATTGCATAGAGAGGGGTTTCTAGCACTGAACTCACCAACCCAAAGACATCCCATTAAATGATTAGCTTATAATCCTATCAGAAAAGAGAAGATGCAGCAAGTTGATGGGATGAAATGTAGTAGTACCTGCAGTTGAAAGGTTCAGAAGAGGTGGTTCACTCCAGAATTTTAATCAAGAAATGTCAGAATAAGGAAAACTAAATATGGGAGGAACCCTGACAATATGTGAGGAAAGCCTCTATTTGTTAATGCTTTAATGATTGTCATTACATATCATCATGGGAATAAAAGAAATAGTACAATGGGGATCCTTCTTTGAGCAATCAAGCCCACACTGTATATGATATTTTTACAGGGTGGTAATATTTATGTTATAACAACTTCATAGTTATAATCCATGGTCACTCATGAGGAGGGATGGGCAAGATGGGGTAAATGAAAACATATATCCCTTCAAGTATGTCCCCCAAGATCTGTTTCCTCCAACTAGATCATCACCTACTTTCTCTTTTATTTTTTATTAAATTTATTTTTAGAACAATCTTTTCTCATTTCACACACATATCCCACTTTCCAGTCCCTCCCCTCTTCCTGCTTCTCCTCCTTCCTTCCACCCCAGCCTCCAATCACTGCTCTCAGAGTATAAGGCTTCCCAAGTGGAGGCAACAAAGTCTGACACATCAGACTGAGGCAGGATCGAGGCCCTCCCCCCATATCTAGGCTGAGCAATGTATCCCTCCAAAATGAATGGTCTACACAATGCCATTTCAAGTATTAAGGATAATCACCATATTTAATGTAAATCCTCGGATAATCTGTAATAGAGGAACTGGGTTGAGCACACAAAATTGTGTGTGTCCCAGATTTCAGGCTGACCAGCTTGCAAGCACCGAATGCAATTGCGCTATCTGGGATATCAAGAGTACGGATGAATGCTCCGTTCGGTTTCCAGTGGACTTCTGTTACATTCAGCTTCTGGCTTTGCATTTTATAAATTATGTAGATATAAGAAATTATCTCAAAGCTTTTCAAGTATACAAAGCAACAGTCAGATTCATGATACAGTAATGCCTTGATTAGCTTAATTATAACTCATGAATGTAGGAATATAATCAGGCAAATTACAAACATTAACAGTTTCTTCAGATTTCTTGTTAACACTTATTTGAATTTTATGTCAAATTTGATTATCTCTGAAATGCTTGTAGCATATTAGAGAGCTTGAAATATAACAGTACCCTCTAGACAGGACAAGACTACTGTACTCATGAACTCCAAAGTCAAGCCAGTCACCACTCAAGCATGGAAGCGAAAGGTGCTCACAGGCCCCCATGCATTACTGAGAAACTGTTGGCAGTTGATGGCTTTTGGAGGAGGAAGGGTCAGTTTAATTTAGGGTGCGAATGCCAGGTAGTTTGAGCAAACTTAGTGACGGCTCTTACACATGAGCATATGGATGTTGAAATAACAAGGCTAACTAAAGCATACAACAATTTATTATTATTATAAGGGGGAAACCCATGAAACAGGAAACGACAAATCCAAGCACAGCAGTGCCCAGCCAGAATGGCGAAAGAGAGAGCACTGGGCAGTGCACAGGTTTTTCCTCAGGTCCCAGAAACCCACGCCTTACCTGGGCACCACTTGTTAAAGATAATTGGCTAGCAAGGTTTTGCCATCATATGGGCATACAGGGTTGCCCAAGGTAGGCTATTTAAAACAAAACTAAAGGCATGGGGTTAGGAATGTTGAAAATAAGAGAGTGTATCAGGAATCATTTAAGAGGAATGAAGGAAATATGATCAAAGTACACTGTAGGCATGAACAAAATACTACTCACAAATTCTAAAATTGTCTATGTAAAAGGTCACAGCTAAATAGCACTAAAATATGATGTGAACTTTTATCTTTTGAAAGAAAAGAGTGAGGAAGTCACTGTCAGTGAAATTGAGATTTTGACATTGGACTAAAAACATTTTTCTGCAAACCCAGACAATGGGCCTGGCTCAGTTGATTCACCTGTGCTTTTAATTGTCTTCTTTCTCCTTCCTTAGGAAGAATGACATAAAGTCGGTGATTCTTATTGTGCAATTCCACAAATGTTTTCCTCATCTTCAGGGAAATGTCTTCTTAAGTGGCATTTCATATTCTTTCTTTCAGTGAATAAATATTTGACTGTGAAGTGCCCTAGAACCTGACTGAAACGTGGGAAGTATGTGACTCAGTTATTTAATTTTATTTTGTTTTTATGAGACAAGGTTTCTTTGCGTAGCTTTGGAGCCTATCGTGGAACTCATTCTATAGAACAGGTGGCCTGATATTAGTTACTTAATTTTAAGAATAATCCATCATTGTTTCTCTATTTCCTGTGGGCTCTGTAATTATTTTGGATTCCTTCTGTACTAGGGTTTTTATTGCTGTGAAGAGACACCATAACCACAGCAACTCTAATGAAGGAAACCCTTTAATAGGGCGTGGCTCACAGTTTCAGAGGTTTATAGTCCATTATCATCATCGCAGGGCATGGAGACTTGCAGGTAGACATGATTCTTTAGAAGGATCTGAAAGTGGAGAAGGAGCTACATCTTGATCCCACAGGAAAGAAAACGTGCTCTGAAACACTAGGCATGGCTTGAGTAAATGACACCTCAAAGCTCTCCCACACCATGACATACATCCCCCAACAAGAACACACTTTCTCCAACAAGGGCACACCCCTAATAATATAAGTTCCAAATGAGCTTATAGGGTCAATTGCATCCAATTAACACACCTCCAAGATACCCTTAGAAGGGAGAATAAGCAGCTTTATGGTGTCTCTAATAGAAGAGGTTTTTGAAGAGGAGAGCACTTTTTTTTTTNCCTTCTGTACTAGGGTTTTTATTGCTGTGAAGAGACACCATAACCACAGCAACTCTAATGAAGGAAACCCTTTAATAGGGCGTGGCTCACAGTTTCAGAGGTTTATAGTCCATTATCATCATCGCAGGGCATGGAGACTTGCAGGTAGACATGATTCTTTAGAAGGATCTGAAAGTGGAGAAGGAGCTACATCTTGATCCCACAGGAAAGAAAACGTGCTCTGAAACACTAGGCATGGCTTGAGTAAATGACACCTCAAAGCTCTCCCACACCATGACATACATCCCCCAACAAGAACACACTTTCTCCAACAAGGGCACACCCCTAATAATATAAGTTCCAAATGAGCTTATAGGGTCAATTGCATCCAATTAACACACCTCCAAGATACCCTTAGAAGGGAGAATAAGCAGCTTTATGGTGTCTCTAATAGAAGAGGTTTTTGAAGAGGAGAGCACTTTTTTTTTTAAAGGAAAGCATTATTATTTGGCTGACAAATAAGAAGTTTAGAACAAACACAGTGAATGCAAAGGAAAAACTACTTTTTTCCTTCCATCCATCTTAGGTTCCTGTTGGGGACTCCACAACATAACAAGCTTAAGAAGAGAAAAGCATGAAGACTCACCTAGCACAAGCTTTCACAACAACAGAGCCTTCATGGGGAAGGGAAGCCTTCAACAGTGCTTAGACCTGACATTTGTCTACCAGAGTTGATGGAAAGTGGAACATTATAGAGCATGGGACAAAATAAAACGAATAAGAGTCAAGCAGGGGAATGCAAATAGAGAAGGCTTGTTGCTCATGTCCTCTGTGTGTGCCTTCATCAGTCTTCAGATAGGAAGCTGCTCTTTCCTCCATGGAGGGACACGTGGTGCTTCTGACCTGCTTCAAGAAATTGCCAAAAAGCCCTAAAATTTTAATTTAATTATATTTTCTCTTCCTTTCTGCTATTTACTTAAAAAGAAAACAATCTTTTTTCATTTTACATGCCAGTCCCAGTTCCCATTCCCACCCCTCCTCCCATTCTCTCCACCTTACCCATCCCAGCCCACCTGCCATCCACTCCTCAGAGAGAGTAAGGCACATTGTTTTGGGGAAGGTCCAAGGCCCTCCCTATTATATCTAGGCTGAGCAAAGTATCCATCCAAAGAGAAGAGGTTCCAAAAAAGTCAGTAGAAGCAGTAGGGACACATCCTGGTGCCACTGCCTGTGGCCCTGCAGTCTTCCCCAGCCATGCAATTGTCAAACACATTCAGAAGGAAAAGTTTGGACCTATGCTAGTTCCTTCCCTGCCCTGCCGGCATTGTTCAGCTGTCATTAGCTCAGGTAGACTGTTTCTGTGGGTGTCCCCATCACGGTCTTGACCTCTTTGCTCATATTCTCATTCCTACCACTCTTCAACTGGACTTTGGGAGCTCAGTCCAGTGCTCAAACGTGGGTCTCTGCCTCCATATCCATCAGTTGCTGATGAAGGTTTTATGGTGATGTTTAAATATTCATTGGTCTGACTACAGGGCAAGGATAGTTCGTGCCCCCTTTCCTCTATTGAATAAAGTCTTAGCTGGGGTCATCCTTGTGGAATCCTGGGAACTTCTCTAGAGCCAGGTTTATTGTTAGCCCCATAATGGCTCCCTCAATCAAGATATTTCTTTCCTTGCTCTCATCTCTGTTCTTCCTCCATCTCTACTATCCCGTTCCCTCAAGTTCTCTACCTCCCTCCGCTTCTCCCTTCATCTCGTCCTCTTCCCCTTCTGCCCTCCCTACTCCCCCCACACCCATGCTCCAAATTTTGTCAGGTAATCTTGTCTTTTTCCCCTTTCCAGCTGGATCTATGTATTTCTTAGCGTTCACCTTGATACTTAGCTTCTCTAGGATCATGGACTCTAGGCATAATATCCTTTAATTTACAGTTAGTATCCACTTATGAGTGACTACATATCATGTTCACCTTTCTGAGTCTACATTGCTTCACTCTGGATAGTTTTCTCTAGTTTGATTCATTTGCATGCAAATTTCAAGATGTCATTGTTTTTACAACTGAGTACTACTC
>LOEQ01007329.1:0-11137 GCA_001685075.1 Bramus lutescens | reverse complement strand
CTTTGGGAGAGCAGGCAATGCTCTTAACCACTGAGCCATCTCTCCAGCCCCTCAGCTGCTTCTAAGTAAGAGAAGAAGCAGTTGATAGTATAGCTTTGGGGACGACATTTGATGAATAAATCCATTACACCTATTATACTGGAAGACATAACTAAATTATCCAAACAGTAGAAAACGTCAAATTATCAGAAAGATCAAATGTATTTGACAAAATAGTTCAGCATCAGTGTAGAGCATTTTTAAATGGTCAGGGAGGAGAGACAAACAAATAAGAACTCTCTGTACAAAGGACAGCAAAAATCAGGCACAAGGAACTGAATTTTTTTCCAAACCATATCCTGTGATTGTGTTGTGCATGTACATTGTCTATCTGTGCTACATCAGGTTATAATAGAGTTACTGTCTCCTTGTAACAGTGAAATAAGTAAGTAGAGTGAAACCCAAACTTCAAAGGTCCCATTCTTATTTACTAGGCGTCCTTCTTTACCTATCCACACATCCTGCATACATAGTTCGTTGTTACTCATGTTTAAGTAAAAAGATGGTTCCTAACAGTAGGTCTTCATGGGAAGTATGAAAAGCTCAGTATTTGCTTTTCCAATCAGAATATGAGTCCATAAGAATGTATCATAACATGCTGTGGTAATATGCTACATGCTTAATGAACAATATCTAGTGTTAAAGTATTTTGAACTCTACTGCTTCCATTGAAAGAAGCCGAAAATACTAGCAGTTCTCTCAAAATCTCAAAGCCACAAAGAACTGCATGTTGAAATAAAATTGCTTTCACTTGTGCTTTATTCCCCAGCTTCTATTTGTTAATCTACTTAGCAGCCCCAACATCTTTGTGAACCTTGCCAGTAAAAACCAAGGTAGAGGTTATGATAAGCTTCATAAGATTCTGATCTCCATTGGAGTTCAGCTTTCCTTTCCTACTGCTGTTTTGCCTTGGTTGAGTACAACAGGCCAGTGCAGCCCAAGATCTCACTGCTGAGCAGACCACTTGAACTCAGCAAGGGAGAAACTCAGCATTTTAATCTCTCTTGTTTCCAATCTGTTTAGCCAAGCCAGGAGTAAATACTTCCTGATTTCTGAGGCTCTTCAGATGGTGAGTGTACGTGTAGCAGGTGAATGGTATCTACTGATACATTTTAAAAAACGCAAATCCTCTAGAGAGAATACAGGAACAGAAGCTCAGAAGAGATGGATGGTTCTATAGTAAGTATGTCTCTGCACAGGAACTATGCTCAATTTCCACTACAAACTTTATATATTTATCCTGCACATTTTCTCTGCTTCTCATAGTCTTGCCTAAGGAGCTTATTTCCATTGACATTTGCTTGTCTGTGCTAAATTACAACGGTTATGATTGAGTCTTTAAATGTATACTATTTACACAGGGCCAAATTCCCACTGTTTTGTTTTGTTCTTGCCTGATCATTGTTTTCAAGACATAGATCCTCAATGAACTGATGATGCTTATCATGGAGGATTCCATTGTTACAGAGGAATAGTGTAGTTTCCTGATGCCTAATTCCTCCAGAGGCCAACTAACATCCTCATATAAAGACAAAAATGCAAATATATGGCATGACTTCTGCCCAAGCTGTCTTGGTTTACTGGCTTGTGAAAATGCATGTTCATTCACACGAAATGCGTAGCCTAGCATAACCTTTTCAGTTATGAGAAAGTAGACTTAGGAATGGCATATTGTTGTGGAAAACAAAACTACATATATGGAATTCACTTGAGACTCTAGAATGTGGCAGACATACGTAGCTTATGCATGGCATAAAAATGATGCTGTTGTATTCATACTGTTGTTTCCGTGCGTTATTCTTTGGGCAATCACTACCCCAACAATAAGGATGTGACCCTGTGTGTAAAAAGCTGTCATCAGTTTATCTTAATGTATTGATTTTGACTTCATTCACCTGTATTTGGTTCTCTGTAACAATGTCTACCACTTCAGAGATCATTAGTTTGGTTAGTTTGTTCCTGGATTCATATACAGTGTTTGATTCTGTAGTCAGGATATATTGGATTCATGTTATCAGCAATAATTATTTTGAAGCATTGACAAGTGATAAAAATAAACTATCACATCTTTTGCAGAAAATGAACGTTTCCCTAATTATTTACATTTGATTCCTTGCATTGGAAACTACCTAGCATGGGATCTCCACACATTTCCCCCAATGAACACGGTTGTTTTGTATGAATATTAAAAAATAGGGGTCTATTTATATGTTTTTTTACTTAATCTTCTATTGAAAACAGTTTTCCTTAAATAATTTCCTAGTTGTGTTTGTCTCAATTCTACTATGACCAATTCTTCCCCATCATTTTCCCATCCAGATCCAACCCCTTTCTTTCTCTCATCAGAAAAAAAAACTGGTTTCTACAGGATAATAATAAAAAATATACTATGATGTAGTAAGATAAAACAAAAACTACCAGAGAATAATAGAAAAAAATTAGAAGACAAATAGCCCAAGAAAAGCCAAAATAAACAGAATCCCCCAAAACACTCAACTGGAAAATGTATAAATAAGATAAGATATAAGGGAAAGAAAGGATATAAAGTTCTGACATGACATTATGAGACAAGGAACCTCCAAGATGCTGTTAAATTGGGGGGATGTTTTTTCAAGACAGGGTTTCTTTGTAGCTTTGGAGCCTATCCTGGAACTAGCTCTTGTAGTCCAGCCTGGCCTCAAACTCACAGAGATCCACCTGCCTCTGCCTCCCGAGTGTTGGGATTAAAGGTGTGTGCCACCACCGCCAAGCTCGCTGTTGAATTTTTTGAGGCTTGGCTTGCAGCATACTTTTGAGAGTAAATTCTTATCCTAGTGACAATTCCTAGAAAAAAAACTAAATTTTCATTTGCAAATGGTTATGAATCAGAGATGGCTTCCGGATTAGGATCTGTGCATGAGTACACTTCTTATTTAATTTCTACTACTAAATCTTGTGCATAACTACATGCCCTGTGTATACTGCCTCTGTTTCTGCTAGTTCATATAACCTTCAATCCAGTTGAGGTAGAGGGCTGTGTGGTGGGGAAGGGTGTGGAGGTGTTGGTATTCTCCATCATCTTTGGCTCTTACACACTAGCTTCCTCCTATTTTTAAATTTTTATTATAAAATTATCTTTTTCATTTCATGCACCAATCCCAGTTGCCCCTCCCTCCCCTCTTCCTATTCCTTCCACGTTACACCCCCTCCACCCCATTAACTACTCACAGAGGGTAAGGCACATTGCTTTGAGGAAGAACCAAGTCCTTCATACTACATCTAGGATGAGCAAGGGTATCCCTCCTAAGAGAATGGGTTCCAAAACGTCATTACAAGCAGTAAGGATAAATCCTGACCAACTGCCAGTGGCCCCCCCAGTCAGTCCCAGGGATACAAATGTCACCCACATTCAGAAGGCCTAACTCGGTCCTCTGCTGGTTCCTTTCCTATCTGGCCAGAGTTGGTGAGCTCCTTTCAGCTCAGGCAAGCTGTTTCAGCAGGTATGCCCATCATGGTCTTGACCTCTTTGCTCATATTCTCACTCTTCTCACTCTTCAACTGGACTTTGGAATATCAGCCCAGTGCTCTGCTGTGGATCTGTGCCTCTGCCTCTATCAGTTGCTGGACAAAGGTTCTATGGTGACATTTGAGATAGTCATCAATCAGATTAGAGGGCAAGACCAGTTCGGACACCATCTCCACTATTGCTTAGGGTCTTAGATGGGGTCATCCTAGTGGATTCCTGGAAATTTCTTTAGTGGCAGTTTTCTTGGTAGCCCCATAAAAGGCTCATGCAATTAAGATATCTCTTTCTTTGTTCTCTGTCTCTGTCTTTTCCCAGTCTCAGCTATCCAGTTACCTCTAGTTCCCTTCCACCATTCCCTTCTCTCCTCCTCCTCCCCTTCTATCCTCCCTTCTCCTCCCACCCACATGCTCCTAATTTTCTCAGGAGATCTAGTCTATTTCCCCTTCCTAGGGGGATCTATATATGTTTCTCTTAGGATTCTCTTTGTTACTTGGCTTCTCTGGGGTCATGGACTATAGGATTTGGTTACAGCTAGAATCCACTTATGAGTGAATGCATACCATGCACATCTTTCTGGGTCTGGGTTACCTTAATCAGGACTGTTTTTCTAATTTTATCCCTTTGCATGCAAATTCCAAGATGCCAATGTCTTTTACTGCTGAGTAGTACTCCACCGTGTAAATGTACCACATTTTCTTTATCCAATCATTGGTTGAGGGACACCTAGGCTGTTTCCAGGTTCTGGCTATTATAAATAATGCTTCTATGAACATAGTTGAACAAATGTCCATGTAGTATGAGCATCATTTGAACATATGCCCAAGAGTGGTATCACTGGGTGCTAAGGTAGGTTGAATCCCAATTTTCTGTGAAATTTCCATACTGATTTACGAGTGGTTGTGAAAGTTTGCATTCCCTCCAGCAATGGAGGAATGTTCCTCTTACTTTGCATGCTCTCCAGCATAGGCTGGCATTGGTGTTTTTGATCTTAGACATACTGACAGGTGTAAGATGGTATCTCAGAGTTGTTTTGATTAGCATTTCCCTGATGGCTAAGGATGATGAACATTTCCCTAAGTGTCTTTTGGCCATATGGGATTCTTCTATTTAAATTCTCTGTTTAGATCTGTACCCCATTTTTAAATTGGATTATTTAGTATTTTGATGTCTAATTGCTTGAGTTCTGTATATATTTTGGAAATCAGTCCTCTGTCTGATGTGGGGTTGGTGAAGATATTTTTCCATTTAGTAGGCTGCTTTTTTATCTTATTGACTGTGATTTTTGATTTACAGAAGCTTCTCAGTTTTAGGAGGTCCCATTCATTTATTGTTGTTCCCAGCGTCTGTGCTGCTTGGGTTTTATATTTAGGAAGCGGTCTCCTGTGCCCTTGCATAAAAAGCTACTTCCCACTTTCTCTCCTATCAGGTTCAGTGAGGTATGATTTATAAAGAGATCTATAAACCATTGGGACTTGAGTTTTGTGCTTGAGGATAGATATAAATCTATTTTCATTCTTCTACATGTCGACATCCAGTTAGGCCAGCACAGTTTGTTGAAGATGCTTTCTTTTTTTCCATTATATAATTTTAACTTCTTTGTTAAAAATTAGGTGTTTTTAGGTGTGTGGATTAATATACAGATCTTCAATTCTATTCCATTGGTCAAACAATTTGATTAATACCTATACCAGACCATTACATTATTGTAGCTCTATAATAGAGCTGGATGTCAGGGACGTTGATGCCTCTAGAAGTTCTTTATTGTACAGGATTGTTATGGCTATCCAGGGTTTTTTGTTTTTTCATATAAAATTGATTATTGTTCTTTCAAGGTCTGTGAAGATTTCTTTTGGGATTTTGATGGGGATTGCATTGAATCAATAGATTGCTTTTGGTAGTATTGCCATTTTTATTATTTTTATCCTACCTATACAAGAGCATGAGAGATCTTTCCATTTTCTGGTATCTTCTCCAATTTCTTTTTTCAAATATTTAAAGTTCGTGTCAAACAGGACTTTCACTTGTTTGGTTAGTGTTACCCACAAGATATTTTATGTTATTTGTGGCTTTTGTGAAGGGTGATGTTTCTCTGATTTCTTTCTCAGCTTCTTTATCATTTGTATATAGGAGGGCTACTAATTATTTTTAGTTGATTATGAATCCTTCAATATTATTATTATTATTATTATTCATCTGTAGATGTTCCCTAGTAGAGTTTTGGGGGTCATGTATGTATACTATCATATAATATGCAAATAACAAAAGTTTGACTTCTTCTTTTCCAATTTATATCCACTTGATCTCCTTTTGTTGTCTTATCACTCTAGCTAGAACATTAAGAACTATGTTGAATAGATATGGAAAGAGTGGACAGCCTCATCTTGTTTCTAATTTTGGTGTAATCCCTTTGATTTTCTCTCCATTTAATTTGATGTTGGCTGTTGTCTTACCATGTATTGCTTTTATTATGGTTAGATATGTTCCTTGTTTACCTGTTCTCTCCAAGACCTTTATCATAAAGGGGTTTCAAATGCTTTTTCAGCATCTGAGGAGATAATCATATGATAATCTTTCAGTTTATTTTGTGGTGGGTTGCACTGATAGATTTTTGTACATTGAACAATCCCTGCATCCTGCGATGAAACTGACTTGATCTTGGTGGATGATTTTTTTTATGTGTTCTTGGGTTCCGTTTGCCAGGTTTTTTTTGGGGGGGAGGGTGGAGGTTTGTTTNCTTGTAGACCAGGCTGGCCTCAAACTCAGAGAGATCCATCTGCCTCTGCCTCCCGAGTGCTGGAATTAAAGGTCTGCACTGTAATTTATTGAGTATTTTTGGATCAATGTTCATGGGTGGGATTGGTCTGTAATTCTCTTTCTTGGTTGTGCCTTTATGTGGTTTTGGCATCAGGGTAACTGGAGCCTCAGAAAAAGAATTTGACAACGTTCCTTCTGTTTCTATTATGTTGAACACTTTGAGGAGTATAGGTATTAGCTCTTCTTTGAAATTCTTGTAGAATTCTGTACAGAAACCATTCAACTCTGGGATTTTTTGGTTAAGAGGTTTGTGATAACAGCTTCTATTTCTGTCCAGTTTGTACATCTATTTTAATTGTCAACCTGGTCTTGTTTTAAATTTGGTAGATGGTATCTATCTAAAAATTTGTCCATTTCTTTTACATTTTCCAACTTTGTGGAGTATAGGCTTTTGTAGTATGACCTAATGATTCTCTGGATTTCCTCACTCTCTGTTGTTATGTCCCCCTTTTCATTTCTTATGTTCTTAATCTGGATATTCTATCTCTGCCTTTTGATTAGTTTGGATAAGGGCTTGTCTGTATTGTTGATTTTCGCAAAGAACCAGCTCTTTGTTTCATTGATTCTTTGTATTGTTTTCTTTGTTTCTATTTTGTTGATTTCTACCCTCATTTTGATTATTTCCTGTCTTCTCCTCCTCCTGCATGAGTCTGCTTTTTGTTCTAGAGCTTTCAGGTATGCTGTTATGTCACTAGTGTGAGCTTTCTTCACATTCTTTATGTGAGCACTTAATGCTATGAACTATCCTTTTAGCACTGCTTTCATAGTGTCCCATAGGTTTTTGTACACTATGCTTTCATTTTTGTTGAATTCTAGGAAGTCTTTGACTTCTTTCTTTATAGCTTCTCGAGACCCAGGGGTGATTCAGTAGATCACTGTTTATTTTCCATGTGTTAGTGGGTTTTCAGAAATTAGTGTTACTGTTGAATGCGAATGTTAAACCACAGTCCAATAAGATCCAGGGGGTTACTACATTTTTTGTATCTGTTGAGATTTGCTTTGCTGCCAAGTATGTGATCAATATTAGAGAAGGTTCTGTCAGGTGTTGAGAAGAAGGTATATTCTTTTGTGTTTGGATGGAATGACCTTTAGGTGTCTGTAAATTACATTTGATTTATTAATGTGTTAGTCTTCTTATTTCTCTTTTAGGTTTTGTCTACTTTACCTGTTCATTGGGGAGAATGGGGTGTTTAAGTCCCCAACTATTAGTGTGTGGGATCTGATTTACAATTTAATCTTTAGTAATGTTTCTTTTACATATGTGGGTGTTCTTGTATTTGGGTCATAGATGTTCAGGATTGAGACTTCACCTTGATGGATTAGTCCAGTTATGAGTATAAGGTGTTTTTCTCCATCTCTTTTGACTGATTTTAGTTTGAAGTCTATTTTGTTAGATATTAAAAGACCTACACTCACTTGTTCCTTGGGTCCATTTATTGGAAAATCTTTTCCCAACCATTTACTCTGAGTTAATATATGTCTTTGAGATTGAAGTATGTTTCTTGTATATAACAGTAGGCTGGATCATGCTTTCATAATCATTCTCTTAGCCTGTGACTTTTCATAGGTGAATTGAGTTCATTGATATTAAGAGATATTAATGACCAGTGTTTGTTAGTTCCTGTTAGTTTTTGATGAAAGTGTGTGTTTCCCTTTTTGGGTTTTGTTGGTGTGCAGTTATCTGTTGCATGTACTTGTATGTGTGCAGGTAGCTTTGTTTGGTCAGAATTTTCCTTCTTGTACTTTGTGTAGTGCTGGATTTGTGGATAGGTATTGTTTAAATCAGGTTTCCCATGGATTATCTTGTTTGCCAATGGTGATTTAAAACTTTGCTGGTTTTAGTAGTCTGGGCTTGCATTTGTGGTGTCTTCAAGTCAGCAGCACATCTGCCCAGGATGTGACTAGAACAATGGAAGAAAATAGTGTACTACAGAAACATACAGAAAAAAATCCTAAATCACAATTAAACAATGAAATAGTAAAAAAAACATAAAAAATTTAAGATGTAGTTAAGTGATATTGAATATGTTAAAGAATTAGAATAGGAAAAAGACAACAGGGAAATGTATGATGAATAATATAATTATACTGTCCATTAGGGCATGTTCTTGGTGGTTTGTCCTTTTTATCCTATCTTCTCCATGATGATTCATATAGAAAAAAATTGATGAAAGGCAAGGTGCTTTTTGTAATATTATATCTAATCGAGAATACCAAATTTATGGGATTGCTGATCACAGAATTTTTTAGTCACATTTTTGTTGGTGTTTTTACTGATTCTTTGGAAATGTTGCTGAGTAACTTATTGTACTTTAGTTCATACTCATCTTGTGTTCTTGAAGCAGTGATGGGACCCTGTAGGGGAGAGTCAGTTTCGGATGTCAGCTGATCCAAGCCATGGTTCAGTAAACAATCTACATCCTTCACTTGTCCTTTATAAAACTGTCCACAGTGTTCCCAGCACTGATTCAGTACTTAGAAATTAGTCTCGTTCTACCTCGCCATGCACAGGTGTCAGACCTTCCATGACCTTCCCACTGATGTCATTAGAATCATATGCAGTAAGAATTTCTGCTTCTTTCTTGGATATGAAAATTCAGCCTTTGCTATACCTCTTATATTTGATTTATTTTTATTTAACACCAGTGTGTGCCCACATGGTTGCAACTTTACAGCTCATGTTTCTTCAGCCTGTGGTTTCTAAAGAAAAATTTGCCATGAGGATAGATAATTAAGGGCACAGGTGAAGTCTGGAACTTCACATGAAGATAATCTGGCTCCCATTCACATACCCAGTTTTAGCCCATAGATCTGCAGCTTAACTTTTCCTACTTGGTTTAATATTTCCAGCACATAGATATTTTAGTATAGACTGTATTTTGGAATATGTCTTTTAGAATAATACTAAGCAAGAACACATCAAGTTTTGTGATGAACTCTTGTATCCTTAGTCTAAGTAAATAAATTTTTATGTGGGCACTTGATAAACTCTTCCCTTTCATAACAGGGAATCTTGACATTCCAGGATGTGGCAATTGATTTCTCTCCAGATGAGTGGGACTGCCTCGACATTACACAGAGGGCTCTGTACAGGGAAGTCATGTTGGAGAACTACAGTAACATGGTCTCTGTGGGTGAGACTTTTTTCTTTCCTGATTCCTTCTTTATCATAATTGTTTCCTACAAGTATGTTTTACATCTATGTCTGAATTGTCTGCCTCAATTTCACTTGCCATTTAATAAAAATCTTGGAGTTAATCATGTAGAACACAATGTTTTGTGTAACTTCATCTTGTCAATATATTCCTGACTCCTGGAGATGACATTCATCATTCAAACCTTCAAAACATATTTTACTTTTAAGACACATCATAGATTATATATTGATTCACATCTTAATTATTCATAATGTGTTTGGATTTGATCCAGTACTAATTTACAAAGAAACTGAAGGTATAAAATATGAAAAAAAATGCTTTTGAGTGTGTTAAAAATATTTGGAGATAGCAATAAGAAAATCATATTTGGAATTTTAAATTATAGGCCATCTTATAAAATCAGTATGGTGGCTTATGAGAAATCCATGTGTTTTATTGTTATCCCAAGTTATGGTCATAGGTCTCTTCCAATATGCAGGCCTCTCAGTGTCAAAACCAGACCTGATCAGCTATCTTGAACAAAGCAAAGAGCCCTGGAATGTGAACATAGGAGAAACACAAAGCAATGAACAAGGTAAGCCAGAATTAAACATTGGCACATGTGGGAAACCTAGGACATGGAGAAATTCTGCACTGAAGTGGGATGCATGGTGTAGGAGGTCCTTGTGTTTATGGATTATTTTCATTGGTTAATAAATAAAGAAACTGGTTGGCATGAAAGGGCAGAACATAGATAGGCAGAAAAGACAGAACTGAATTCTGGGAGGAGAAAAGCAGAATCTGAAAAAGCAGCCATGGAGATGCCAGGTCACACATGCTAAATCTTTTCATTTTTTCATTAAAAAATTCCACCTCCTCCCCTCCTCCCATTTCCCTCCCCCTTCCTTTACTCCCCCTTCCCCACCCTCTCCAGTCCAAAGAGCAGTCAGGGTTCCCTGCCCTGTGGGAAGTCCAAGGTCCTCCCCCTTCCATCCAGGTCTAGGAAGTTGAGCATCTAAACACACTAGGCTCCCAAAAAGCCAGTACATGCAGTAGAATCAAAACCTGGTGCCATTGTCCTTGGCTTCTCAGTCAGCTCTCCTTNTGTGGGTCTCTGTCTCTGTCTCCATCCATCGCCAGCTGAAGGTTCTATGGTGATGTGCAAGATATTTATCAGTGTGGCTATAGGATGGGGCCAGTTCAGACACTCTCTCCTCAGCTGCCCAAAGAACAAGCTGGGGACATCTCCATGGACAACTGGGAACCCCTCTAGAGTCAAGTCTCTTGCCCAACCTTAAAATGGCTCCCTTAATTAAGATATATATTTCCCTGCTCCCATATCCAACCTTCCTCGATCCCAACCATCCCATTCCCCCAAGCTCTCCTCATCCTCCCCATCTCATTTCTCTCTCCCCATCCTCCCCTTAACCACACCACACACCCACCCCCAAGCCCCCAACTTTTGCTTGGAAATCTTGCCTACTTCCAATATCCAGGAGGATAACTATATGTTTTTCTTTGGGTTCACCTTCTTGTTTAGCTTATTAGGATCACAAATTATAGGCTCAATGACCTTTTTTATGGCTGGAATCCACTTATGAGTGAGTACATACCACATTCATATTTTTGGGTCTGGGTTACC